>NJDD01000632.1:187844-221603 GCA_002245505.1 Calephelis nemesis
TTTTTTTAAGTCACTGATGACTATATTCAGAAGGTGTTTTAATTAGCCTACTGTAGAATTTTACAAGGGCTTAAAATAATTTTTAATGAATAAATCTCCGGGGGGGAAATTGAGGAGGACTACGGCTCAACAGGACCAAAACGTCGACATAAATGTACATAATGTGAATGTCAATGTATCAAACAAAATATATGACCAAATGCAAAAAAAATTTAGGCTTGACTTCTTGAGGTCCCGGGTTCGACTCCCGGGTCCTGGCAACAAAAAAAAATTAAATCGTATATGTTCAATTTTCTAATAAAAATAACGTTGCCGGGAATTTCTAACGAATATAAAAACCGGATACTTATATCCAATATGTGCCCGGTTCGCGATAGGGTTGCCACCTATCACATAGTGGGACTTATTGTTTTCGGCTAGTCGTGGGCGCCCTGGTTGTGCCTCTGCCTATCCCTTTGAGGATATGGGTGTGAAGATATATTTTTTTTTAATTAAACGAATGTATAAACCTTTACTTAGATAATACAAATGTCAAACAGACCATCATAGACTGCCGATAGTAAAATTGATAAACGTCATCTCATTATTTTTACTTGCATCACCTACGCCGTTTCCTCGACTTCACAGGCTTATTTTCAGTCACACTAATTATAATGAAGTCGAAATATACCAAATTGCGACTTGCGAAGATCAAAGATAAGCTTTGATTGTGATCCCCTTCATAACTTAATATCTGTCCTTATTGTGATATCTGATATTAACTTGATCTCGACTTTAATCATTTTTTCACGTGTTACGTGTTTTTTTAAATTTTTAATATTTATTATTATCAATTTTTTTAGGCTTATTATGCGAGTCTACCGGTAATCCAACCCTCAGGCCAGATTTTGACAGTCATAATGTCGGCAGGAACAGAGGATATTTTATATATAATTTCAGGAATTTAATTACAAGTTTAATTACAAAATTACAAGTTAAGTAAAATAATATATTATAGCGAATATTCCTGACTGAATATATCTGGTATTTTTTTCCTGGTATCTATAATTGATGGGTCGACGTCTGTAATATCTAATTAAGTATTTCTGTGTATTAGAATCGTTGACTAACACCTATGACACAAACTTATAATTTGCTTACTTTGTGGGTAGATTCAATTTGTGTATCTTGTCTAGTTATATTTATTTATTTATATGTCTGCCTAGATACACAGATGTTTGTTCTTATTACAGATATGAGACATACATGTTTAGAAATTTCATTTAAACGTTTACAGTTTCATATATTTTTTAATCATACCACTATACGTACTATTAGTAGTCACCAATTGTAGGAGTTTTGACCATTTTTTTTTATTAAAACTAGTTTTAACCGTCTCCCAAAATGGAGGTAGTTCTCAATTCAAAAGTTCATACATAAAAAACATTTTTCATGTGTGAACTTTTTATTAGGTAAACCCATTTCGATGTTTCTATGTTTTTTTCAGTGGTCTAGTGGTCTGTTGTTGGCATTAACTAGATGAGGTCTCGGATACAATTCCCGTGGCACGTTGCTCTGGATTGTCTATGTAGTACCTTCGGCTGATTGTGGATGTTTTGGTTATATCTACACTTACCTCTTCGGAAATAAGGGATACAGATATTTATTTTTCTTGAAAAGCGTATGATTTTCATCGTTTTTCATTGTTTTATTTAATTATTTATGTGTTAAACCTAATAACGTAAATTATTACGTAGACGACATCCTATCGAAACAGAAGAATTTTATTGCAGTTTAACTCTGTCTAAATAATTAATACATAATATAAATTGATTTAAGCTTTCTTCATTCCTTATTATTTATTTAAAACATCTTCGCTTGCGATGCGATGCAAGTAGAACTTCGCATTTCTACGTGGATGCGTTTCAAAGGGGTACACAGTTTTCTCTTTATTACTTATTTATAAACAGGGTTTCCCATGGCTACATCATATGGAGGGTAAGTACCTTAAATACTTTTGCTAAAAGAAGACTTAGTTTCTATGTTGAAAATAATATTATCGCATCTGTAGAATCTTAAACTGTCTCTCGCCGCTAAAGCATCGAAACCATTAAATGTGAAAAGAACTTGTAATAATATAACATTGATGATAGGGCGCAATTACTTAAACAGTTTTTTCTTATTATCAAATTATTTTACAATCGGCAAAAGCTTTATTTCATGAAAATAGATTTCAGAGTTTGTGTAAACAACGCTAATTACATGTTTTCACAATAAATCGCCTTTGGCTAGCGGTCCAGCAACGGAATTGACTTCTCGAGGTCCCGGGTTCGACCCCCAGGTCGGGCAACTAAACAACTAGAAAATGTGTATTTTCAATTTTTTAATAAAAATAACATTGCCTAGGATCGGATATGTGCCCGATTGGCGATAGGCTTGTCACCTATCACATTGTGGGATTTAGTGGCTTCGGCTAGTCGCGGGTGCCCCGGTGATGCCTCTGACCTCTTCAGGGATATGGGCATGAAGATACTATTTAACAAAAATCCTAAAAGTATATGTAATGTATCAACTCTTTAAATAACTCTAAAAACCATCTCAATCACGTCAGTTTTTAAACAAAAACATCGGCGTCCAATTTGATCCATTCGTTTAAAAGTAATATTACCATAGATACGCGCGAAGATACGTCAAACTTATAACACCCCACATTTTCTGTTAGGGTTTAACAAACCAGAATCTTATGAAAATCACGCTGTTATAAAAGTCAGTTCCAACCACCTACTTCATGTATTTACTGTGACAAAGTCGACAAATCCATAAAAAGGCATTGCCAGTGGCATGTGAAGTGAGACAGGTCGAGGAATCATTGTTAGAACGTGGGGTGTATGAAACGAAACCCTCCCTTGAGGATGAACCCTTTGTTTTCAGACTCACAAATCACTGTACACATTCTACTCTATACGTCGACTAGTGACCTGCCCAAGGTTCATGTGGATTGGATGTCAAAATAAAGCCCGCCACAAACGACCGCTGTTCCGTTTCGAAATTTGGTCCATTGCAAATCCACACAAATTCCATACGGAAAATGCAAATGTGGCAGGTTCATAGATCGATTTGGATTCGTTGCCTTAGAAATTAGATTATTAATTACATACATATCTTCAAGCCAAGTCCCTTACGGGGTTGGCAGAGAGTATCGAGTGCCAGGCCTCACGATCCTGACAAACCTGTCTTGCTTCCTTCACATTCATTACCCTTTTCATACAAACACGCCAGTTTTACACACTCTCGGCTCGGAGCGTCTCGGAGACCACCCTCGGCTAATTTCGCTAATTAGATAAACTAAATAGAAGTGTTTGAGGAAATATTAAAATACATATAGTATCTTCACGCTCATATCCCCGAAGAAGTAGAAAGAGGTACTACCAGGGCATCCACGACCAGCCGAAGAGACTAAGTCCCATAATGTGATAGGTGGCAAACCTATCGCCAACCGGGCACATATCTAATCCCGAGCAATGCTTTTTTATTAGAGATTGGAAAAAACGAATTTCCTTTTTGTTGCCCGACCCCGTAATCGAACCCGGGACCTCACCAAGTCTAACACCTAGACCACTAGACCACAGAGGCGAGATAATAATAAATATTTCGTTCCTAGGAAGGACGACATCTGAGAAGTCACAAATATTTCCTTTTCAATTTATTGATTGGATCCCTATCCAAGAGGTTGAATTCTCGTGAGAGAACTCCACGCTCACGTGCTCCCGTGATAGTTTGAACTTTGATGTACTAAGGTACAATATGATAGTGAAAGGATACGTTCACGTGACACGTATCACTGTAACATGGGACACGTGGAAGGAAAATATTCTTACTCGTATATGGAGTGGAAATTATACCCTATTCAATAGTACATTAACTTTCATACTACTATTATAAATTCGAAAGTTTTTTTGACTTTCTATCTTTTACGCATTCACAGATATCGCAAGCCAGATTTTGTTAAAATTTTGAAATGATATTAGCTATATGTTTATAGTTCTTTTAACTTAAGTTACTTTTTCAAAAATCGGCATTCAAAGGACTGTGATGGGGATGAAAGTTTTGAATGTTTTGTATTCGTTACGCTATCGAAGTCGTCAAAACGGCTAGTCTAAATATCTATAAGGAATTTTCCCCGTGATGGTCCGGCCTCTTTTGTAGAATAGACCATCTGTTCCTGTACCAGGCAGCTCGTAAAAGGCGAGCATAGGATTACCTTCACAAACACCGTTACTTACTTTTGCGCTAAGCCTAACATTTTCCATTCAGGTTGGCAACGCACCATTACCATCTTTGGTGTCTCTAGATGGCGTGAATTTCTTACTTATTTGTTAGCCTTCCAATGTCATGAAATAAAAAACCCTATTTCGGGGGGTCATAGAATTACGCCTGCACGCATGGTCCATTTTTTTTAATATTTTTTTTGTTGTGTTAGAGATTGTCAAATGTCAGCAGAAAGAAAACATTAGGAAAATTGTAGAAAATACTGACTAAATCTTAAATACAAAAATGAATCCCAATTTCGCCTGGTTATAGCATTACGCATAAACGGATAGACCGATGTTGCTAATACTTTGTTGTCGTATAAGTTATTATAGGATAAGATTCTTATGAAAAGAAAAACCGTTAAAATTGGTAAGAAATTGCAAAAGGGCTTTAATCCATATAAACTGTTAGTAGTTCTTAATGTTAAGCGGTATAAATTTTGCGGGTTTGGCTAGTTCACTATAAAATAAAAAAATATTATATTGAATTACGAGCAGCTCCCAACGACAATACTCGTTTTTATTCAGAACTTGTACAGAGAGCGTAAATGGAATCAGACTAAACGGCAAAAAGAATTACGAAGTAAAAGCTAGATCATAATTTTCCAGAAATTCAATTTCTCTTTAACCGACTTAAAAAAAAAGGTTCAATTCTCAATTCGACTGGTATAGTTTTTTATGTACGTACACCGCTTCCGTCTAGGTTTCTGAATCGATTTACGTAGTTCTTTTTTGTTTCGGCATAGTTTCGAATTGGTCCCATAAAATTTTAATTCAGGTAGGCCTATTTGTTTTTATATTATTATTATTTTTATTATTTTTTACTTTTTAGTTTTGAAGTCGGTTTTTAACGAAGTTATTTTTATTACACAATATCTTCGCCAAGTCCCTTGCGAGGTAAGCAGAGAGTATCGAGTCCCAGGTGTCACGATTCTTGCAGAACTGCCTAGCTTCCTCTACATTAATTTTCATACAAACACGCTGGTTTCGGGAGACTCTTGACAATACCCGAGCGATTTAGTCGTGAAAGGTATCATAGATAGGAATATGGAATATGGATGGATGTAGATAACTGGGTAGGTTTCCCCAGCTATCTACATCCTTCCATATTCTAATAATAATAACTAGATTACCAAGAGCAACGGGGTTCTCACGTCCCGATGCCAACAAAATATTACTATAATACTCGTATATCTCGGTAATAAGAACTTTGTAGCCTTAATTAAGTCTAAGCTACGGTTGTTATTAAAGAAAATAACGAGGGTTATTTATCGCTTAATATTCTATACCTAAACACACAAACCGTTAAAGATCGGCGTCTGTATATTGAAGATATTTCAGACAAAGTAAGTATCTTCATGCCCATATCCCTGTAGAGGTAGGCAGAGTCACAACCAGGGCACCCACGACTAGCCAAAGACACTAAGTCCCACAATGTGGTAGGTGGCAAGCCTATCGCCAACTGGGCACATATCCAATCCCGAGCAACATTTTATTTTTTATGTGCTGCCCGACCCGAGAATCGATCCCCGGACCTCATGAAGTCAAGTCCAACACTTGGACTGCTAGACCACAGACAAACGTACATAATATGTATAAGACAGCAGCCAAGAAGACGACTCTCCTGGTAGTGAGACCAATTTTTTTATGGCAAAAGATAGCGAACAACGCACACGGCTCCCTTGATGTTAAGAGATAACTGTAGCCTAGAAATACCAAAGATGTTGCAGGTGCTGTCCTGTGGCTAGGGTGTTAGGCCAATTGTACAAGTGTACCGGCCACCATACCCTCCGGATCGGCACATGACATTGTCATTATGGCGGCAGGAATAGGTAAGGCGGTAGATTCCTAACCGGGTAAGTTGCTGCACAGCACTGTATCACCCGCGGTCTAGCTGGTATTGACCAGTTTTGGCTTTGCTTGCCTCGTACTAGCTGCTAGGTAGGACGGCACATTGCTTATCCTGCACAGAGGACTCGGACCTAAGGGGAATCTCCTGTTAACACCATATATTATTGGAGTATATCTTAGGCCACGTGTGCCAATCAATAGGCTACCCTGAAAGATCGCATAAAATGATGAAAATCGGTGATAGTACTTTACCATCAGGTAAGATGTTTCTGCGAAACTTCTAAATCCAAATTAGTTTTTTCATTTTTATGTCGTACGTGTTGTGATTAAAGTTTTCTAGACTATTATCAGTTTCATTTTTTTTGCCCCGTGTTGATCCGGGGTGCTTTGCAGGGTAGACCATTTTCCTTACTGTTAGGCGCCTCGTAAAAGGCGGGTGAAGGCTTACCGTCACTAAGAGGCAGAGTTTCACAGCCACTCGCCCTGATTTGTACCACCGCCTTATCTATTCATGTCGCCATAATGTCGGCGCTTGCTGTTGACGTGTTCCGGTTTGGAGGATAAGGTAGCTGATAAACTTACTTTTGCTCGTCTAACATCTCGGCCTCAAGCTGGCAACGCGTCATTACCACTTTTAGCACCTGTAAGCGGCGTGAAGTTTTTACCATCAGGAAACCCGTCTGCTGGTTTGCCTTTATATATTAAAAAAATAATAAAAAAATAGTTTAGCCGACAGACGTTGACCTATCCTAACTGTGATTCCACAAATCACACACACAATAGGGAATAATTTTGCACGAATTGCTATTATTATTAGTATGAAAATACTATCATTTATGTGGTAGAATACAATATTCATTTATTGCGCTATTGTACATAAACATGACAACACGAACATTCGCGCAAGCGCCCTGCGCCGTTTAAACGTAGCGGCAGGCGCAAGCATAAATTTTCGCCGCGCCGTAGAAAGAGGAGGATATTTCCTCTCCTACGCGGCGCCGGCAGTGTTAAGAATTTTCGATCAGGTCACGTGTTCTGGCGCGAGTTTAGATGTTTTTACCCATTCCAAAAAATGTGTGCAACGCCGCTAAAGAAGTTTTCACTTCAAAAATAAGGCATCCATTCAACCTTTTTTTAATGGCTTTAATGTTGCTAACCTCGCAGTTTTTATAGCTTCACTAGACTTTATGTTCACGCGTAATGCGATGACCAAGGGAAACAGCAAATTATTTTTAACCGATAACCGAAATGAGGTTATATGTTCGACTTCATAATTTTTAATTTAATTATTTATTTTTCTAAAAAAAGTGTCTTCACGCCCATATCCCCGAAGAGGTGGGCAGAGGCACGACCAGGGTACCCACGACTAGCCGAAGACACTAAGTCCCACAATGTGATAGGTGGCAAGCCTATCGCCAACCGGGCACATATCCTATCCTGAGCAACATTTTTTTTTATTAGAAAATTGGAAAAACCCAATTTTCTTTTGTTGCCCGACCCGAGATTCGAACCAAGGACCTCATGCAGTCAAGTCCAATAACTGAACCGCTGGACTTCACTTCACGTCTAAACTTATTTTATGTTATTTAAGCAAAAAGGAGTCTAGGTCTGAAGATGGAATCCCATGGGAATCGTAAAAAATAAACAAAATAAAAATGTATGTCTTACTAAGTATAGCGCAACCACTAGTCGTATCATGATAAAATGAGCATGTAGCCATTTCGTCATGATCTATTTTCTAAAAAGTAATTATCAAAATGGGTTGGCTATTGTGGGAGTAATTGCATGACAAACATACAAAAAAATATACGGTCGAATAACAACCTCCTCCATATTTTGGAGTCGGTTAAAACTTCATTTCAAAAATTTCATTTCAATCAAATTAGTACCAAGTTAATAATCTTGGGAGAACAAGATATCCAGGAGAAGATAGCTACGCGAGTAAAATACCAAATTTCATCACGATTGTGTTAGGTGAAAATCATAGAAATATACTCGTAGTTTGTAAAAGCACACAAACTTTGCATTAACGTACGAGTAGACATTACGTTGGGGAGTGCTGTAGCGCACTACTACGCCGCTGCTACGTAGTTCTACGTAATTTCTGCTACATGATTTAAGCACAAAAAAACTGCAAAAAACCGACTTTAACTCTTTTATTAAACAATTCGTAATTTAATATCTAATAATATATCTATGTGTGTTTTATGTATGCATGTATGTCTAAGTTAATTATAACCTATTTTTCTAGAAAAGAACCATCAAAATAAATTTGTCATTTGCAGAGGAATCGCGTAACAAACATAGATTTGAGAGAAGACCCTCCTTCTTTTTTCGATTCGGTGAAAATAAGTAATGTCAGAAAAAATATTCTTTGATATGATTTAATTAGGCTAAGCTGTATGCAACAACTAGTTTGATATCAAGTATAAATGAAGATACTGTATATCTTACCCAAGAGTATCGCAGCAATAACAAGTACGTACTTGAAAAAATGGGCAGAGAAATATCCAGTAAGATTTCCAATAAGTGAAGTAATCCTCGGCCATTCATGGCGGAGGGGAGTATCGGAGAGCGACGAGACGGGACTTCAGCGAGATTATTGCGACTAAAGTTATAATAACTTGCAAGATAGTGTGGCCTAAAATACAGATTGCAGCGTCTCAAGTTTTGTGAGTTTTTAGACATAATTTTAGACAGAAAAAACTTTAGTAACCCTATGAAATATACCTGTAAAGTTATCTTTCAAACAGAACAATCCAAATCAAAATACGTCCTTTCGTTAAGAAGTTACGATACCACAGACAAATCCACACAGAGACGTTTCTTCACGCCTGCTGTTACGTTTAGACGGCGCAGGGCGCTTGCGCGAATGTTCGTGTTGTCATGTTTGTGTACGATAGGGCAATAAATGAATATTGTATTCTACCACATAAATGGTAGTACTTTCATACTGATAATTAAAGCAATTCGTGCAAAATGATTCCCTAACTATTCCAAAATATCAAAGATGAACAACGTTAATATTCAAGTTTTCATTTCCGCCGGCACTCCCGGAGTGCAACCCATCGATTTTTCTAATATCGTTATTGTTGTTTCACACTTACTAAAACTACACCAAATCGTAGCGAAAAAGATAAACAATTGATGATTACTTGTGTCTGGTGTGACTGAAATTTCGTACAGTTGCGTTGTTGTATTGACAAAATATGGTAGTAATTGCGTTGTAGCAAGAGGTTGTAACAATGCAACGTCATTTACGAGTACCAACAGACAGCTAGACATTGGTTTTCTTAGAAATATATTCCTTAACTGAACAAACTTATGTAATTAGTAGATGAAATAATGTAGTTTGTAGTGTTGCTGAATGTGGCGTTGTGGTTGCGATGTGGTCGGTACCACCCGTGTGAAAATATCGATAAGTGAACATTTTACCAACCGCTGAGAATGAAGAAAAGTACCTATTTAAATTTAAAAAGTGCTCAATATCGACTTAAATCTAGATAAATGCTTAATATCCTAGCCCCTGGTAGGAAACTGCTGCCACCTTACTTAATTCTTGATGATAAAATACGTTCATTGTAAAGGCGATATGTATAACTAAGCAACACGGTATCCGTCTGTTGGTAAGCTTTCGATTCTCAGTAAAAATAGCATTAATAATTTAAGCGCAGCAATAATAAAAATGCTAAAAAACAACTACAATTTCAATAAATATATCATCACGTACACAAAACTTGAGCCATTATCTAAATTTCTCTGGGATTTCAACTATAGATATAGACTTTGTGGCAACAGGACCAATTCGGAACTGCGCCATTGTGCGCCTTCACATACAAAAATACTTGAAATCGGGTCAGAAATGACAGGATAATTGATTAACAGACACAACAAAAATATATGAATCGAACATAATTATAGCCTGCTGCTTTCTTGAAGTCGATTAGAACTCAATAACAAATAAATTCAGATAAAACAAAACTACAAACAATTTTACGTCAAAATATTATATCAAAAAGATCTTTTTTATTTTTTATTGAATCAGGCGTTACTTTGCGGAAATCCATTATAATGAACTTACGAGGAATTAGCAAAATAAAGGTTTATTTTACATCTATCAAAAAGGTCCTTTTTAGACGAGTTTTACTACCAACTTAACTCACTCATAACTTGGACCAATTACTATCACAGAATCACTTTACACGGAACGTTTATTCCGTTATCCTCCGGTATCTCCTCCCTAGTACATTTTTATTAAGGCACGAGTTACACAGGCAACTTCAAATGTGATTTGCTGTTTAGTATCATAACTTCTTAAACTCTGGCACTCAAGTAATAAGTATTGATTTTCGAATGAAATAAATCCAAGGAGAGAAAAGTTTTTTATGCGATAGCGAATAACATGGCATAAAACGAGAGAGAGACGATGTAATTGAGTTGATCTGATTGAGAGGTAATTGAACATTATATCTAGTCACAATAGATGCACCACTAACCTGTGGGCAGGGTGTAAGGTTTAACGTGTATGTCTACCTTCCCCTCGGTACCCGTACTGGAACCTGACAATGCCAAACACTGTCATTTTGGCGGCAATAAATGCAAAGGCAGTTGATACCGTGTTGGTCCGGGCTCCATTGCTCGTAAAAGGCGAGCATAAGCTTACTGTCACTAACACCGTGACATCTGAATAGGTGGTAGAATTTCGCAACGACATGCCCGGTTTTGCCGGATTGGTACCACCACCTCATCTATTCCTGTCACTATAACGTCAATACTTGCAGTAGACGCATCGTCGTCGTCGTCGGAGGGTAAGGTAGCCGGTAAACTTACTTTTGCACGAGGCCTAACATCCTGGCCTCAGGTTGGCAACGCACTATTGCCATCTTTGGTGTCTCTAGGCGGCGTGAATTTCTCACCATCAGGAAATACGTCTGTTTGTTTGCCTTCCTTTACATAAAAAAAAATCCCCAACGCACTTCATACTCCATCAAATACGAACGTTTATTTTCCACAGGACTCCGACCCCGGAGGAAAGTTAAAAACGGAAAGACTGTTTACTACAAACAAATTAAGATTAAGTTACGTAATGGAAAGTACGTGGTGTTTATATTGCCTTTACGTAACTAAATAATTACCTATGGAATTGTTTTCCTATAGTAGCTCTACGTTTCGGTGAGTAGGTGGGATTTATTTTTGGCTATTGTATGTTAAATAATTAACTCCTCACGTAGGGTTTGTCCCTTAAATATATCCCTATTAAGACTATGATTACGAAAGTGTTTATTATGCTTATGTATTTCTCTTCAACATTTTTTAAACATGGAAATCTATTAAGTTTGGCCGATATGAGTTAAATAATTAACTCCTGGCGTAGGAAAAACATTTCAATATATCTATCTATACCTATTCTATTTCACTTACTTACTACTTAACTTATATTAAACTATAGAAGAGTTAATTATGTACATTTAAGATATTTAAAAAATAATAATTCTTATAATATAATTATTAGTTTAAGGCTTCAAACCTATTAGTAAATATAAATAGTAGGTAGTAATAACTAATCATAAATCTTTATTATTTTTAACTTTTTAGTTTTAAAGACGGTTTTTATTAACGTAGTTATTTTTTTAAATTCTTTTTAGTTCATTGCTGATATGGTTTAATTTAATAAAAGTAAACATCGGAATAGGAGAAAGTAGACAAAAACTGCTCATAAAATGAAAATTAATAGACTTACCGGAATCTAGTTTTTATGGGACCAATTCGAAGCTATTCCGCATCAAAAATAAATTGCGTAAATCGGTTCAGAAACCTAGGAGAACTATCTGTAAATACTTATAAAATATACCGGCTGAATTGAGAACTTCGTAGTTTTCTTCGTAGTTTTTAACTCGGTTAAAAAATGAATATAAAAGGCACAAAATATGAATTTAGAATGAAGTTACTGTTGTAACAATCGAAAAATAAGCAGGTCAAAAGTCAAGTCAAAATGACGTAGAAAGAGACTTTTAACAAATATTTTTAAAGATATCGATATTTGGGACTTTTCAGGGTCCCAACACACACTTCTACAGGGTTTAAGAGATTTATTGATAGCGAAGTTAAAGATCGGTTTTAATAGTTTGTGTTTCGAGAGGGCACTTAATTTTCTAATCTAAGAAATTTGACCTCACTATTACAAAATTTGAATCTCTCCTTTAAATACATAGGGTTATGGGGTATTAAAGACAAAACAATAAGAGTATATTACGATTCCGGCGAAGGTGGATAGGCAACTACTTAAGCTTAGCACGAAATTCAGAAACATGATCATATTTACGTGACGAAAATACGAATCTAATGCAGACATTTTTCAGACACTGCACTTTATTAATTTTTTCAACAGTGAGACTTATACGGCTAGCTTCAGCATTCTAAAATCGAATGAAGTAAAGATTCGGCAAGCACAATCTTTGTGGAAATTGTAAACAAAAGTCTGGTATAGTCCGATGAAGTTGTAAAAACGTTACGGTTAGCAACATATTAGCCGTTTCAAAAAAAAAACAAAGAGTAAAAAAAAACGTTTTACTGACCTCCTGAAGTTGTTTAGGTCGAGAAAGAGTTACTGTTTATATGAACACCTTTTACGTGGCTGTTATAAGAAATAATTACACTATTTATTATAACAGGGTGTGGGATAGTCCAATCAATCCTATTAATAATCTCAGGGCTACTAATAATAAACACCTGAGTCTTAATTGGGTTAATTTTGAGAGATTTGAAGAAAAAGATATGATCCCGGCTATAAAGCTCAAATGATCAGATTCTATTTCTATATGAAAATCTTTTTTTTTCAATCTTTTTATTGCATTAAACGACAACGACAAACAAACTTCCTTATAATTAAATACTCAACAATGCGTAAAATTTGAAGTAACATCTTCCTACCTGCAGTCAGCTTTTTACATTACAAAATATTCGATGAGGTCAACCTATAATGGCATCTTTTTTGCTATTCTGCTACTGAACCCTTAATCACCTAAGATAACTCAGGATCGAATTTCTAGTAGGGCGTAACAAGTTCTTACTGTCATTGTAAACTCCGAAAGTTTTCCAATTAGACCGTCTCAAGGAAATCGTTGTTGATAATGAAGACTTGGAATATCAATGTCTCATACTTTGGAAGGGTTTAGTGGATCGGAAAGGCAAATTCATTGAGGATTAACTTTTTCTTTTTTATTAGAAGGGCAATGAAGACGGTTTTACACGGTTCTTAAATACATGTTGATAAACACCTAAGGTGATGATTGCACCAGCCAAATTTTGAGAAACGTTTCGGAACTTTCGAACTATGAAAATACTAAAACTAAAAAAATACAATTTTTATTCGATGCAAAATCCAAAACAAAACATGAAACTGGTTCCCAACGACAGCAGTCGCATTTGAAGGCTGATGTCAAGACTTGTACTAGGTACGACGTAGCGTGACAACAAGTGAATAAGAAAAAAAATATAGTAAAAGTAAAAATTACAATTTCGTAATAATATTTTAAACGCAATACAATTTAAGCCCATACCCCATTTTTTTAATTTGACCGTTCCTTTTAAAGTAACTCTGCATATACAAATTAATCCATCCTGTGTGTGGTCATGGAAACACACATTTGAACGGATGGACCAATTTTGCTAATTACTTTTTGTTGATTATTTGCAGGAGATGGATAATTATACGAAGGGTGAAATCTGGAAAACTCCTATGAAAATGAAAAAAATCACTCTTTGACTTTGTCCATACAAACTGATAGTAGCTTTTAATATGAAATGGTGCAAAGTCCGTCAAATCGGCTAGAAATTTATAAAAACAGAGACTTAAAAAAAAATAATTAACAACGTTGTAACTATTTGAAAAATATACATATTTTTTCATCAAAGTTTTTTTTCTTTCAAGTGTTTAGATGGCTCTGTAATTTATTCAAATTTTTATTGTCAATTAAACAAAGTTTGCCCGGCTTGCTAGTTTGTAATAACATTATAAATATTGTATAACTCTTATTTCTTTTACCAGGACGCATCAGGAAAAGGTTTGGCGACTCAAAAACACCTGGTGAAAGAAAGTCCCGAGATGCTGGCGATTTCAAGTTGGACGGGCCAGGTGCCGCGACGACCACCCTTGCCACCTGGCACGAAACTCTCGCAGCTCATGGCTCTCGGCTCCCGACGGAACCCTGGACATGTTGTTTGGATGCTTGCTAAATCGGATTCAGAAATGAAGTAAGTATATTAGACAACTGATAGTAGAGTGCAGTCGCAAGTTGCCTGGGTATCTACCGCCTTAACTATTCCTGCCGCCATAGTAACAAAGTCTTGTTTCGATCCCGGATAACCGGTATACTTGCAGAATTAGCCTTACAACTCTACTACAAGACAGTGACGCACTAAATCTCACTAGATGAGCTTGGGTAATGAAGTCACCGCTTTACTCAAGACCCTGACCTGACATGACTCTGTACATAGTGACTAATGACTACATAAGAATGAACTAACTTGACATTGGCTAAATAAGTCGTGAAAAACGATCGAAAGCCATATTTATAAAAGAAGAAGAATAAGTGATATATAGGAGAGTTTAATTAAACTATAGGCGACGGTAATAAAAAAACTCTCATAAAAAATCTAAAAGAATGGTAGTATCATAAATCTCCACCAGTGCAGTCAGATTACGAAGTAGAGTACTGCATCGAAAGCTAACTAACTCTGCTTTATCTTCTTCTATTGCCGTAACATCAGTGCTTGCCATTGTATCGAGCATGGATCTACAGAAAACTTTTCTAGTTCAAGTGAATCTATATATTATTAATACGAGATGCCAAAAACCTTGGACCCCTTTTTACGAAAATTGCGCGGACGCAGGAGCATAAAATTTGGCACACTTAGAGTTTATGTGTAGGAGATGTGCAGAGCGTTAATATTTTTCAATACTAATGCTTATAAAATACATTAAATCAATAAATAACATATTACCCACAATACCATGCATTTGACACATACAAACAAACATATTAATGATAACGATAAAAGATCACAGATGGCGCTCCATACAGTATGGAAACAAAGTAGTTGGCCTTGAGAAATGAAGATAGCGTTCTTATCAACAAGATATTAAAATTTATTATGGTCGAATTTCGACCAACGGGCGATCACTAGTCGATTTTAAATAGGCTTAAACCACCTCTGCACAGTATGCTCACATCAAAGCATTAAGGATTTTCATGTTTATAAAGTAAGGGACATCCATTTTGATATGGTAAACTTGTAATTAACAAGATAATTGCAATTTTCAGACACGGTTCTATTTTTGGTAGTGTGATTAAAAATACGTACGTACACAAATTCAAATTCAAATTCAAATTTTGTTTATTCGACATAGGTTCTTATATAGGACACTTATCGACGTCAAGTAGTACATTACACACACTACACATACACACACACACAAACATACGTACCTACATATCTTCACACCCGTGCGGGTTAAACTGAGAGTGTCTTGTTGATAAACACGCAGTAAAGTACGCCAAGGTTCAACCTCGTATTATAGTCTTAGTCTTTGTTACAATGTGATACAGACTATAGTATCAACTTAATTTTACTCCTACCTTACTCCATGTTTATAAATAAGACGGAGAGAGTTTAGTGCCAAATGGCACGATTTCTACACACCTGCCTCAAAGTAGAGATAGGTAAAAGGTAGGTATATATTAAGGTATTTCTATGTATTAGAATCGTTGACTAACACCCACAACACAAGCATATAATTTGCTTACTTTGGGGTGAGATTTGATTTGTGTAATTTGTCTAGGTATATTTTTTCTTTATTCTTGTTCCATGACAAAAAACGAAAAAGTATACCTTATTAGAATAATCCTTACTCAAGTTTTGGAGCAATGTACAACAATTGATCTTCGAATGTTGGAAGATGTTATTTAAATCTTGAAGATATTGCATGATCTAGCTATTATCTGTAAAAAAAGATAAAACGAAAACAAAAACAAAAGAATCATAAAATAAAAAGTTATAATCGAAATAAGATGTCGTGTGATAGTTTTATAAAAAATATATTTCATCTGGAACGGAGAAAAACAGGAATTTGAGGCGGGAACGGGCCGATAAATAACAGAACAATAAAGCTCGTACAGTAAGACGAAAACAGGATGAATTGAGAACTTTCCGTACGGATAACATTTTTATGTGGGTACGGTTACAAAATATAACCTGTACGTTTTAGGGTTACTATGAAACATGTAACAATAGTAATATCCTTTTACCGTCTTATTAATAAACATGGACTAACGTACAACTAAAATTAAGTTTATTACAATATATTAGTTAGTAATATATGATTGTAATAAAGATTATAATACCAGGTTGAACGTTAAAGTACTTTACTCCGAGTTTATTATTTCTTTTTTTATGATATTAAAAGACAAACAAGCAGACGGATTTCCTAGTGGTAAGAGATGCCGCCTAGACACACCGATGGTGGTAGGTACTGGTGCGTTGTCAACCTGAAGCTGGGATGTTAGGCCTCGAGTAACAGGAAGTTTTCCGGCTACCTTACTCTCCGAACCTGGACACGTCAACGGCAAGCATTGGACGTTAAGGCGGTAGGAAAAGATAAGGCAATGGATAGGTTATTAATAATGGCCGTAAATGAAATTCATATAACACAATATAGTATGTATCCTAGTTTATATCACACATTTCAAAAACCTAGTGGTATTTTTTTTATTTTAGGAAGGCAAACAAGCAGACGCATTTCCTGATGGTAAGAAATTCATACCGCCTAGAGACTGAGGTCAGGATGTTAGGCCTTGAGCAAAAGTAAGTTTACCGGCTACCTAACCCTCCAAACCGGAACACGTCATGACGTTATGGCGGCAGGAATAGGTAAGGCGGTGGTACCAATCCGGGCGAGTCACTGCGAAACTCTACCACCTAGTCAGATGTCACGGTGTTAGTGATGATAAGCCTATGCTCGCCTTTTACGAGCTGCCTGGCAAGAAAGGCAGATGGTCTATTCTGCAAAGGAGCCCGGACCAACACGGGGGTATCTTAAGATATTTTATTTTAAGCACTTCACATCTGTGCTTGGGTTGAATTTTCACAAATTTATAAGAATGAAAAAATGACGCTCCAGGCGCGATTTGCACCTGTACCCTTTCGTCTTAATCAGACGAATGATCTAACCATTTGAGCTAGTAATAGTAGAATAGTAGTCCCTTGTAAGCGTTGGTCGATATACTTTATCTATATATAAGCCATTGTCTAAGTCAGAGGGATTGCAGACGTTATCTAGCCGACGCTGTACTAATGAATAGTGTTATCGTGGATGGCAACCAAACTGTCGAGTGTTTTTTTATAAAAGAACTCATTTTCATACAAAACATAATATGGTCTACGCCCGCACATTGCACATCTATATATATAAAAGGAAGTGGTGTTAGTTACACTATTTATAACTCTAGAACGGCTCAACCGATTAGGCTGAAAATTAGTGGGGAGGTAGCTTAGAACCAGGAGAGGACATATTTATCATTTTTATCATTTATTTCTTTCTTGCTTGGACACATGTTTTTTGGGGTCTTAATATTAAAATAAAGTACAAATGTTCCGCCATTTACATGGCATGCAAGTATTTTTGTACAAGAATCTTTGATTCACTTATCCTATACAAAGATTTACAATATTCATTATTATTAACTATTATACAATTAATATTATTTATTATTCTTATTACAATTTATATATTAATAAATAACACTGCAACAACCAGGAATTTATATTTAAATATCAATTAATTTTACATTTTACCTATACTTAATTCATTTATTCATTATTAAATTAATTTATTATTACAAATACACACAACACAAATATGCCATTTATTAAATACAACATTATTAATTCATTAACAGTAAGAAAGAAAGAAAGAAAGAAAATTTTTAATTCGCCAGAATATGAGTTACAGAAGATATTACTTATTTTATAATGTGCTAACATATTCTACCATACAATGGTGTGCAAATATGATTTATAACCAACATTTTCACATTTATATTTAAATTTATTATAATTATTTCTACATTATAGTCCGTATATATGTCTTTTTACTAAATGTATTTAATTTTAAATTTCTTCATTTTTTTTTTTTGAGTATGAGAAAAATTCTTCATAAGTATAAAAACATTTGTCCAGTAGCCACTTTCGGAGTTCCCTAATAAATTTTTTAGTACTAAAGTTTCTCAGGTCTTTTGGAATGTAATTATATACCTTAACTAACATTGGACATAGGATACATGTTATCCTGTTTGATTATGAGGAAACTGGGAAAAACAACATTTTTAATTTTCCCCATACAAACTGAACGGGCGGAACAAAGTTCGCGGGAATAGCTAGTAGTTGAATAAAATTTGATATCTAATCAAATAGAAATCTGAAATTGATTGACCGATTCCAATTTAGAAAAAAACCTGATCGAAATTGGTTTTGGATATTGGAAAATCCATAAACATAGTGATTTTGGATTCAGAAACCTCCCCAGTACCAGTATTCTATCTCAATTGTTTAGATAAGATTTCTTCAACAGACTTCGCTTATCAGCCAATTAAAGGTAAGAGATCGTGATACTTTACAGCAGTTGCCATGTAGACGCTGTTATTTTTCAACAGTAACAAATATATCTTAGCAACAAAACTCTAGAAGGTCTATAATATTGGACGTATATGGTTTTATGCCAGTATCCTTTTCCAATTGTTTATCTAAGATTTCTTCAAGGGACATCGCTTATATGGTTTTGTGTTATGTTTAGATTTGACATCATATAAGACGTACCAAACTAATTGGGATATTGTATATATTCGTAATTATTAATATCAACCTTCCCTGATCAAAGGACGAAATTCTACCATAAATATTGATGATGTATTTAGAATATTACATAGTGAAAATATATTGAAACTGTTAGTGCTACTACTACTAAAACAACGTTAAATTTAATTTTTTAAAGTTTGGTGTACATGTAACATATTTTTCTTGTGAAAACCTCTAAACCAAGGATAATATTTGTTAATTGGAAATATTGCAGACAAAAATATTGGGATAAGGTCCTTATTGTAAATTATTTAAAACTAGCGGCCCGCTCCAGCTCCGCACGAGTATAGAATATACATGTTAACCTTCCTCTTCAATCATTTTGTATATTTAAAAAAACTGCATCAAAATCCGTAGCGTAGTTTTAAAGATTTAAGCATACAAAACGACATAGGGGCAGAGGAAGCGACTTTGTTTTATATTATGTACCTTGTGATATAAGGAAGCTACCTTAAGCTAGCTGAATCGAATTTTTTTTTGACTTTTCATTCAGTTTGTAATACAACATAAAAAAATATACTTTAACTGTCGCGATGTCAAAGCACAAACACACTTTTGCATTTTACGTAAGAAGTGAGTAAATGTACCCACATTTTGTAATACAAGTTTTATTTCACCGAGCACAGTAACATTTCCTCTGTTACCGCGTAAATAACAATGTATTTTCCTTTCAAACACTTATTTCGCTCACCACAGCTCTTCGCAGGAAACGTTAAGAGCCATTGCTGCCAAGAAAACGACTTTTTCTGCACATAATTGTAGAGTTCAGTAAATATGAGGTACTTGTGGATGTATGAATAGATTTTTTTTGTAATAGGAAGACATCTGACTGACGGGTTTCCAAATAATAAGAAAATCAAGTGTAGTACTATTATTTAAATCATGCGCTTCGACTTTACACTTTTTACTCTTTTTTTACACTTTATACTTTTATTTTTAAATTGGCTGACCTAATCTAAATTTAATTAAATGATTAATAATATAATAAAGAGAAAGAGAAAGAGAAAGAGTGGGATTGAAAGAAAGTGTTGGTGTTAAAATGCGAAAGGGCATGCTCCGCTGGTTCGGGCATGTGGAAAGAATGACAGGTGAAAGATTGACAAAGCAGATATACAATGCGAATGTGGATGGATGTAGGTACCCGGGGAGACCAAGGCTGACATTTCACGATCAGATCAATCGGATATTATCCGAGGGTGGTGTCAAGAGTCTCCGAAACCGGCGTGTTTGTATGAAAAGGGTAATGAATGTGAAGGAAGCAAGACAGGTTTGTCAGGATCGTGAGGTCTGGCACTCGATACTCTCTGCCTACCCCATAAGGGACTTGGCGTGAAGATATGTATGTATAATATAATAACAACTCTATAATATAGATAACTCTATTTAAAATACATTCGGATTTCGGAAGCTTGACGAATATAGCTGAAACGCATTATTTAAATAGTACTTACTACTATACATGTCGTTTGACACATATCTTCTTCTAAGAAACAATGAATTTTTAACCTAAGTCTGAATTGTTATGCTTATTGCGCCAGTAATTATTTTAGCTTGGCAATAATATTTTGATTTTTTATGTCAGACAGTGAACAAGCTCAAGGTCCTCCTGATAAGAGACAACCTTGACCATACCATAGACCATCTATACCATAGACGCGTCGCTCTGTCAATGATGTTAGGCCTGAGCGACGTCTACCAGCTACCATACCCTTCGCACACGGACATTGATATTATCGGGTACGAATTGGTAAGGTAGTAGATTCCTACCCGAGTAATTTGATGAAGTTTGTCTCTACGTGCACCAAATTTTGTCACAATGGGTTTAGCAATTGGGGAATGATTAAATAATAAATAACAAACACCCAGAAATTTAAACATTTTTTCAAAACTTTCAAAACTTGATAAGATTACAATCCTACGAATATTATAAATGCAAAAGTTTGTATGTTTATTTGTTACTCCTTCACGCAAAAAGTGCTGAACAGATTTTCGTGAAATTGGGCACATATATCAAAGGTAACTGAGATTACCACATAAACTAGTTTCATCCCGAAAAAATGTTCCCGTGGGACCATTAACAATGCGGGCAACGCCGCGGGCAACAGCTAGTCTTATATATCTAATATAGAAATGAATCCCTCTCTATACACATGAAACGGTTCGACCAATTTTGCTAATCCTGTTCTTGTTATGTCAGGAGAAGGCTAATAAGAAAAAACATCTAAATTTATTGTCAGGAGATTATTTTCAGTACGTATACTTTAAAATAAATATTAAAAAGCTACAGTTTGGCGTGGTTCTTAAAACTTGAATGTTTGTAAAACTAAACTTTTGAAAAGCTTTATATTCTTGCATAGAATGTTTTACATTTTGTAAGTATGAAACAACCAAACTGAAGATATGTCCCAAGCGATGAAAATATTCCCAAAGTTTTAGTCTACTTAATGTAGATTGTTTCCATTTTATTGTATTTCTGTCCAACTATATTAGAGGGAGGTAGTAGAGAGTTTTTCAAATATAAGTGTATACACTAGTGTACATTATCATTATTTATATAAGTACTTTACATATTTTTGACCCCTCCGGTGGTGAAACCAATTGTCTTAGTTGATGTTAATATATTTATTAATTAGATCCGTATAAAAAAACAAAGTAGTTCCGAGCAGTGGTTCCAAAACTTTCAAAATAACGGAACATCCACCAAATAACTTTGGTTTTATAGAATCTCATTTTTAATTATTATAAATTAAATATCAAATCTGCTGTATGCAGACGATGCTATGCTTTTGGCTTTATATCAACTGACCTGCGAATACTGGTTATAATTATAAAAGACTAGCTGTTGCCAGCGGCGTTGCTCGCGCGGTTAGTGGTCCTAGAGGAACATTTTTTCGGGATATAAACTGTCCTATGTGTTAATTCAAGTTACCCTTTATAAGTGTGCCAAATTTCATAAAAATCGGTTAAGCAGATTTTGCGTGAAGGAGTAACAAACTTTCGCATTTATAATATTTATAGGATATTGAAACCTTGAATGAATGCAAACATAATCAAATAAATGAAACTAGAAAAAGACTTAGCCAGAAAGGATGTTAAATTTTGTAAACAAGTGGTAATGTTACAAGTGCATGAAATTGTGTATCTCGATAGTACCTTAAGCAGGTATGAAGGGTATACCGAGGATGTAGAAAGTTAAGTATGTGCAGGGAATAGTGTGAAGGCTACTAACTTCAAAGCGAGGTTTTAACATTTAATTTAGGGTGCAAGAACCACTTTGTATAATTCTGTTCTTATTTCAAAGCTACTTTTTGGCAGTGAAAAACATCAAATTAAGATAATTGTGATCAAAATGTCCATGGTATGGAAAATCTGTTATGGTACGCTCGCCGAGATCAGAAAGAGAGTGGAATTGTAAGAAAGTTGTTGGTGTAAAAGTAGCCTTGTTTTGCACCACTATCAAATTAAATTTGTATCAGATTACAGATTTTTTTCGCGCGAATAAGGTTTAGTGTGTTACAGAATTGCGAGAAAAAAACACGCGGTGAAAATTCGGAGTGCGTACTAGCCCTAAGAAAGTTCATGCTCCTTTGGTTCAGTCATTGTTTAAAGTACGGAAAATGAAACATTAATAAAACATATATACGGTGAGAGTGTGGTTGGGTGTAGATACCCGATTTAGTTCGACATTCCTCAATCTCAAACCGGTGTGCTTGCATAAAAAGAGTAGTTAATGCGGAGTAAGCTAGGTAGGTCTCCAGGAATCGTGACACTTGATACTTGATATTCCCTGCCTATCCTGCAAGGGACTTAGGATAAGAACAGTATACTAAGCGAGTCTAGCTCCATGACTCAAAACCTCGCTTTGAAAGCGCTCCGTAAACACTATATTGCAGCGTTTCCCAAATGACGCGACGGGCCGTGATCCGGTACCGGGCCAATCAAATTAAATACCGGGTCACAACATTCAATAACGATTGACAGAGACAAGAAAACTGCAAACTCTTGCACTACATCTCACATTGCCGTATCTCCGTCAATCATAGATATTCCGGTCGGACAGTTTAAACAGGTTTTTTGCAGCTTGATTTAATGTTCAACAAAGTTGTTAGTGTAAAAATAAAGGTAAAATAACCTGACGGATACCTACAGTTTGTGCTGAAAAGTGTCAAGTGAGTTGCGAAGGGGCAGTTTGAAAACTGCTGGGCCATGACAGAACGTGTTGTTTGGAAAACATTGTTATATTGGTATTTGAAACAAGAGAACATTTCATAAACTATAATCCACTTTACAAAACAGAAGCGTTAAATGTATTGAGTTCGGGTTTGGGACGTTATCGACTCTGGTAAATCCCGTCCCAGTGCTGAATGCCATGTGATTGCATTTGTTGATTACGATCCATTAAATAAACATATCAGAGTAAATCTCACTCAAGCTCTTTAGTATATTAAACTACGAACGTAACACATCTACATATACATTACAATTATACAGTTGGTTTACAAATCGTGCTACTCTTATATATATACGAGTATGTCATTAAATATTTTAAGAATGAGCAGACAATAAATAAATAAAATACGCATTAAAAAAGTATCATCACGCCCATATCCTCTATACGGTAGGCAGAGGCACAACCAGGGCACCCACGACTAGCCGAAGACACTAAGACTTACAATGTGATAGGTGGCAAGCCTATCGCTAACCGGGCACATATATCCAATCCCGGGCAACACAATAGAATTTCCAATTTTCTTGTTGCCCGACCCGGGAGTCGAACCAGGGACCTTGTGTAGTTAACTCCAACAAATGGACCGCTAGACCACAGAAGCGATTAATACACATATTATTCCCTTAAGTTGGTCCAAGTTCTCTGGTAGAAAAGCCAGCTGCTATCCTACCTGGCAGCTCGTAAGAGACGAGGAAAGTCAAAATGGATCATTACCAACACGACCATTGGATTTAGTGCTGTGCAGTAACTTGCCTGGGTAGGGATCTATCGCCTTACCTAGCATTAGCGCCTCCTTCCCGCCTTAAAGACTGTTACGGTGGAGGGTACGGTAGCCTGTATACACACACATACATATCTTCACGCCAAGTCCCTTACGGGGTAGGCAGAGAGTATCGAGTGCCAGACCTCACAATCCTGACAAACCTGTCTTGCTTCCTTTACATTCAGTACCCTTTTCATACAAACACGCCGGTTTCGGAGACTCTTGACACCACCCTCGGATAATATCCTATTGATCTGTGGTCAATGGGATCGTGAAATGTCAGCCTTGGTCTCCCCGGGTACCTACATCCATCCATATTCGCATTGTATATCTGTTTTGTCAATCTTTCATCTATCATTCTTTCCACATGACCGAACCATTGGCGAAACCGACCGGAGCATGTCATTTTGCATTTTAACACCAACACTTTCTTTCAATCCCACTCTTTCTCGGATCTCACTGTTACGAATACGGTCAGCGAGTGTTACACCACAGATTTTCCGTAGTGCCCTCATTTCGACGGCATTTATCCTACTTTCATGATCTTTCTGACATACCCAACTCTCGCTTCCATACAATAACGTTGGGATAAGCACAGAATTATGCAAAGCGAGTCTAGCTTTTTGACACAAAACCTCGCTTTGGAATAGCTTACCCAACGCTCCATTCACACTATTCCCGGCAGTCACTCTCCTCTCTACAACCGCGGTGTACCTTCCATCCCTGCTAAAAGCCCAACCAAGATATACAATTTCATTCACTTGTTCCAGCACTACATCATCAACCAAAACTCTTACATCTGTATCCGTAGCCGGTATACTTTCACAATTGACCTAACATCCTGGCTACAGGACAGCGATGCACATATGACGTCTATGGCGTCTACAGGTCATGGTTGCCTCTGACCATCAGGAGAGCTGCGTGCTTGTTAGCTGTCTTTTGCGATAAAAATATTTTTGATTTTGTTACTAAGATAAATAAATAAAGATAAAAATATATTTTTGTTACTAAGTCCAAAGCTCTTAGCTACAAACATATCCTAAAAACAGAACATAGGTACAGCTAATTGCGTACTTACATTTTACATACAATATTGTACCACTAAGTAAACACTCAGTATCCTGCGATTTACTTTCAATGAATGTGTGTTTATGTATGTATATTATACAAGTATAAATTATATGAGTAGTAAATACTGTGTCTGTTCACCGATTATAAAAATAATTATGATTGTGTATCCGAACGAATTTTGCATACCAACCAAATTTAACTATTATAAAAAAAATCTAGTCGTTTGTATGCTAGTTGGTCTCATTCGAAAAAATTGCTTCGTTAATTTTGATTGGGTTTTATCTATGATACGGTTATATTTTAGACATTGACAGACTTGACATACAAAAAACCCAACAAATCTAAGCTCATCAAAATCAGTTATAAAAAGAACAACAAAGTTGTAGTCGAATGAAAAAAAATAATGTTTTTTAAACTTTGTCGTAATTCAAGGATTACGACACAAATTGTGACATTTATGTATCTTAATTCCTATTTAGGCCTGTTTTTCATCATGATATTTACAAGAGTGAACTCTCTTTGTGTACATCGATTGTAGAGACTCAATGCAAAAAATTTCACAATTTGAAACACACTCTTTCGCATACAGACACTCTTTTATACAATTGTGTCATAGTGCAAGCGATGCCTTACAATGTCAAAACTTTAAGTTAAGTGTTAAAAAATAAAATAATTAAACATAAAATTATCAATAGTTACATTTATACTATCCATACTAATATTATAAATGCGAAAATCGATCTGTCTGTCTGTCTGTTTTACACGCTTTCACGCCTAAACTACGTACTAGATAAATTGTGCTGAAATTTAATATGCATAGACCACCGAAATCAAACATAGTTTTCAAAAAGCTCAAAAACCAGATTTTTTTTTTAAATCGACTTCCAAGTTCCAAGGGACTATATGGAGATGAAAATCTAATAACAATAATACTAATTAATAATAATAATTGCAAGTAATATAATTTTACTAGCAATTGACGCGCAAATACGTCAGCATATTACTAATATACAAGTAGTAGAGATGAGGGATTGGATCCATTCAATCAAATCCATCCAAAATCTAATGTTACATAAAAGAAATAGATATATTATCGGGTTATGTAGGTCAAATCAGGTAAAATTACAAACGACGTGAACTTGAGGTAAGGCGATCACCATTATAATAATTGGGTTGGGGGAAGTAAAGGGCTCCGAACTTGAAACGATTGTTTTCGCGAAGGGTCGGAGTGAAATTCATCATTCACAAAAGGTGCAAGTCAGGGGCTTATTAGAAATTACGTGATGGGTTCGCGTAACTTTATTGTTGGGCGTCATATTGTTTAAGTATTTTTTAATAAATCTACTTATTTACACAGACATATATTTAAGACAATGTAGATAAAATTTAAGGCAATACACTTACAGCCTTTTCATAAATATAGACTAACGTAGGAGTAACATTAATTTGATATTATGGTCTCTATCACATTGCAATAAGGACTGTAATACCGGGATCAACCGTGGAGTTACTTACTCTGTGTTTATTAATAATATTAATAAGACGGTTACAGACTCAGGGAAAACTAACACAAACGTGTATGCATTCTGCCAAAACAATGATTACTAAAAAACAGGCCGTTATTATACACATTTTAAAAATAACCTTCTATTTAACTGGTGCTATGTTTAAAATCATATACTACATTTGTCTTAATTTATTTATACGTATACTGTCTGTCTGTAGTATATTAAAATCATTCCAAAAAAAAAAATTGGAATAGATTATTTGGACGACTGTCAAAATAATTGGAATTTGTAAAATAATTGGAATTCCAATATTTTTTTCTGAGAGGTATGTGATGGTATTTGACTTATACGTGTTTTAAATGTTCTAATTCTTTTAATGCTTCTGTTAATGCTAAAAAGGGAATGGATGGTAGCGATTTCGAAAACGGTAAGTACCATAGACGTATTTCAAAAAATGTATTTCTTTATGAACTTTCTCTATAAGTAGCAAGAGTTCCTGAAAAACATTTTTGTTTCGAGAAAGAAAGATGAAATATTGGTTCAATAGCTCTAGTAATCCATAATAATAAATGCAAAAGTTTGTCTGTCTGTTACGCTTTTACGTCTAAGTCGTTTTACCGATTTGAATGAAATTTGATATGCCCCGATATAGAGACCCGAGTTCATAGGCTACTTTTCGTACAGTATGTACGAAAATCTTAACTGTTCTTCACTAACAAAGTCATGAGCAAACGGGTAGTTAACATTGTACTAACAATTAACCAAGTTGTAATAGACGAATACAGAATTATTAATTAGTATACTCGAACAAGGAGAAGGTTCTCAATTCGCCCTTTTTGACCTTCGATTTGATCAAGGGTTGACAATTGGGTTTTAACTTTTAATGTATAATTTCTTTACTTCTTATTGTCGACGCTTGGTGGAATCCCATTCTAGATACAATTTATTAATATCAGTTGTACTTTCCTCAGTATATATTTTTTATTATTATCTTTTGGACAACCTTTTTTACTATTACTATTAAACCGATTAGTTAGTAGATAATAAAAAATATATTTTGGAAAGTAAAACTGATATTAATGAATTATGTCTCTTAGCATACATACATACATGTTTTTATGATTTTTTTTTGTTTTATGATATTGGAAAGCAAACAAGCAGACGGATTTCCTGGTGGTAAGAAATTCCCGCCGCCTAGAGACACCTAAGGTGGTAATGGTGCGTTGCCAACCTGCGGCCGGGATGGTTGGCCTGGAGCAAAAGTAAGTTTACCAGCTACCTTACCCTCTGAAATGGAACACGTTATGACGTTATGGTGGCAGGAATAGGTAAGGCGGTGGTACCAATCCGGGTGATTCGCTGCGAAACTCTACCACCTAGTCAGATGTCACGGTGTTAGTAACGGTAAGCCTATGCTCGCCTTTTACGAGCTGCCTGGCATAAAGGCAGATGGTCTATTCTGCAAAAGAGCCCGAACCAACACGGGGGACATATCTTCAAATCTTTACGGGGTACGCAGAGTATCGAGATTCAAATCTCACCATGTCAGACCTGTCTGGCTTCCTCCACATTCACTTTCCCATAACGCGTCATTGGACGAAGGAGACTCTTGAAAACACCTTCAGATAACACCCGAGCGATTTGATCGTTGAATGTCAACCTAGGTCTCCCCATTCGCGTCCTACATCCACATTCGCATTGTATGTCTATTTTATCAACCTTTCATCTATCTTTCTTTCGACATGATCGAACCAATATATCTTTTAAGTTATCCTTAATAATCTTTTTTTAGTTATGACGTAGTTCTATGTCTGTTTATTGCAGTTTTTAAATTTTTATTAAAATTTTATGTTTTACTAATGTTGTTAATACATTTTAAAATATTTGTTCTATTAATATTCCAGTTACCACCACCTCCGCACATCGAGTTGGTGATGTCGATGCCTTATCTTCGCACCGCCTTCAAGAGACCGACTGTCAGAGTGAGACGTAAGTATTGAATAGAGAGGCTTTACCATGAGTTTGTAGATTAAATTCAGTAATTGACGTATCGAAATCTCTAGCGTTTTTGGTCTAAAAATATTAGTGACCTTAGTTACAAATAGAGGCGCTGTTTAAAGTTTTTATGCAAACAATTTACGTAGACGCTAGCGAGTATAGCAAACTCGACTTCTTCCGAATTGGTTAATTCTTTGCTATTGTGTTAGTTACTAACAGAAAAACCGGGAAAGTTGCAAGGAAAATGGGAAAAATTATACTTTATTATTTTCTCTACTGAACGAGTGAAACGAAGTTCGCCGGGACAGCTAGTTCTAAATATTATCAATTCCTTTCTGTTGCCCGACCAGGGATCGAACCCGGCACCTCATTTTGTCTTGTTCAACTACCGGACTGTTAGACCGTTGAGGCAACTAATGGATTAGTAATATAAAAACGACTTCACATAACAATATAGACAAAGAACAGAGCGTTGCTGTACAGCACTCTAGACCCTGCCATAAGTAGCATTTTTGATCACGTTCTATTTAACCTGTGCTAGCCTATACCAGTAAGGGAGTCAGATGGTCTATTCAAATAGGATCCAGACCAACACGAGGAAATATATTCCTTAAAAAAACTCGTAACTAGATAAACAAGCCTACTTATGCTAACTTTGTTTGTTAAGTGTTAAATAACAACTATTAATTTTTACTGCGCAAACTAACATACGAAGTAGGTATAAATACATACTCGTTTTTCGCTCTCTGGCCCTGTTTGAGTGTTTAAAACTACGCAACGGATTTTGATGCGGTTTTTATAATAGATAGAGTGATTATGAAGCGGTATTTATTGCACAAGGTATCTTCACGCCCATATCCCCATAATTGGTAAGCAGTGTCACAACCAGAGCATCCACCTCTAACCGAAGACACTATGTCCCACAATGTGATAGATGGCAAGCATATCTTCAACCGAGCACAATTAATCCAATCCTAGGCAACGTTATTTTTATCGGAAAAATTTTTTTGCTGCCCGACACGGGGTTTGAACCCTGGACCTCCCGGAGTGAAGTCCGACGCCGAACCACTAGACCATACAAGTTTATGTTATCCACCCGTTCGCCCTTGGGCGGGCTGATCGTTTATTATTTCGTTTATTTATTTATTACCTACTGGTTTCGTCATTACAGTAGCTGTCCATGTGTTCTCGAATAAACTCCATTTCTTTAATGTGACTCTAAATATGCTATATTCGTAATTAGCAAAACCGGTAGACCAACATAAGAATAATAATTGTTGCAAACACTACAAAAATAATGTAAATGTTCAAGTGCTCTTGAATTAATTAATTATTAATTTTCTCATTTTTGTTGTTCACAATAAATTATTATAAATTATTAATAATGGTGGAAACTATGGAACCCTTCTGTTTATTTCATAATGTGTTTCGTACCTGTATGAAAAGTAATATGAGAAATAACCTCTATTGTCATAAAATAAAAATGTCGGCGTAAATAATATCAAAGTTTATCATTTTCACGAAGTATTTTTAAAACATTTTTCATTAGCAAAGTAGCATTACGGTTTCATTAATCTAACTTGCAAAAATTCCATTTCCTCCAAATTGTTTTCTCGGAATGACAATTTAAAGACAACGCTTAAAAAACGTGGGGGCGTTCGTGACCTTAGTTTTATGGCTTTACAGGTTGTTCCTCGTGGGTTTACGTGGGTCCTCTGACTTATGCCAAGGGAACCTAAAGTAGGTTCGTTAGGTATCATAGCACAGTCACCAGGTGTTCTCGAAATTATCTTTGATCCAGGTAGCTCGTAAGAGATGAACATGATAAGAAGATGGCTCATTACCAACAGGAAAAGTAGAGTGATGTCCATTAACTTGTTAAGGGCTTCCACTTCCCCTACCCTGGGAAGGTGCCGCACAGCACTCTTTACATTCTCTTACCATTTCCTCACATATTCCTGCCGTCATAAAGATTTGCTCCTGTCTAAATATTGGGATAGACTTAGACATCAGGACTAAGACGCCGGTCATAGAACATCGATGTACTATAACATCTATGGTGTCTGTTGCTATTGCTGCAAAAATGGTATTCTGAAATAAACTTAAGAAAGATAGTTGGTAGATTAGAGGTATAATCTGTGGTTAGTAGTAGACAAATGTTTGACATGTTTTCCGAGGAATAGATTAAAAATCTGTAGAAATGTCATCTACAAACTGACCTGACAGCACTAAACTTGTTTGGTTTCATTCTATTACTACCGTTGAAAGAAGACAGCGATAAAAACTAGTTTAGTGGATGCGCAATAAAATTACAATCAAAGTCATGTTCAGATCCGGAGTAAGGCAAAATTAGAAAATAATTACGAAATACAAAAACGTTTTCTCTTTCAAATAGCATTTTATATTGGTCGAATTATATACCCATGTACAAATTTTATGGCCGCCATAACTTAGTAGAGATCCTAAGAGCAGGTTGTTTCAATTTGGCTAAACGACGGAGCAGTCATTAAGATTAAAGTTTAACGAGTAACTTGCCCGTAATCTTTTCCGTTCGACCGTCGTCACTGCGCGGTTCTGCGGGTTTCTAAAGTCTAGACAACTGGATAATATATTATTTTCTACTATTAGTTTTTAGACCAGGAGTGTTTCACTCTGCAGTTTACGCAGATTTAAACGGCGAACCTCTTAAAGAGTCGACGATGGGCTACGTTAAATCCAGTAGTAGGAATCATAATATTTTAAATTTTTTATAACATCCGATAGAACCTGTCCGTAATAATAATCAGCTAAGAAATATGTTTACACACAAACACACACACACACGCGCACACGCACACGCACACGCACACGCACGCGCACGCGCACGCGCACGCGCACGCACGCACGCACGCACGCACGCACACACACACACACACACACACATGTTATACACCCCTTATTTTTTGTCAGGGGCTAAAAACCTCTTAACGTGAAGGCATTATAAGTATTTTGCTACGCATAGCGCTATCTGAGCCTTCAGCCAATATTTTAATTTTTAATTTTTATGGACATACGTGAGGTTTTAAGAAAATCGAGTCTACTCGCTCAACGTGATATTAGCTTTGGTTACACATTTTAAGATTCAAGCGCTTGCGTTTTAGAAATCAGTGAATCTTCTGGACATTAATTCTATAGTTAATTCTGCGATTTTACTTAAATTCTACTAAGATTATTATAAACAATCTACCCGGCTAGGTAGAGTTTTACTTGTAACACTACTACTGTTTTACCTGTAACTTTTATAAGCTAGTGAACAAGCAGGTTGTTACCGCTATTTGCTTTTTTCCCCTGTTAATATTATCCTTCCGAAATCCTTACGTCGATTACGCCAAGAATATTTGAACGCCTGGAAGAATTAAGAATCAAAAGCACCAGGATGTGGGAAGCCGCCATGTTTAATGCAGTCGTGATGCAGTCGCTGTTAATAAATCCGCCTCGAGTGCACGCTGGTCGCGACCAAAAAACTATAAAATTTAAATTAAACCTATCCGCGTGTGTGCTAGTGCAATAATTTCAAGAAAGAAGTTAGAAGAAGTGAGAAGACAGACAGGTCAGTCGCTTTCTTTCCTTTGTTCCGCAAAGAATCAGCACCTGATGAGATATAGTCAACCGCATGTCTGTTAAATACGGACATTTATATTTTCTTAATTTCAAATACCGCTGTTCAAATGGTGTAATTCCTTTTACCGCACCACATTTGTGGTTCTCCTGAAGGATTGGCTCATTTGTGGTCTTTCATGCATTACAGGTCTTTTTTATCATAAGACATAACCGTCACCTACAGACACCATAAAGAGGGGCGTAGCCAGTAGACTTGCACAATATGTCTAACTGACATCCTGGCCAAAGGACAGCGACGTACCTATAAAATCTATGGTATGGTAGGTATGGTGCCCCAGCACGGTTATTCTTACCATCAATGGAGATGTGTACGATAAGATGTTTTTTATACGCTAACCTCTCGCATAAAAAAATTACTTTCGCCAATACCTACCCACCATCGTGCGTTGTTAAGACGAGGATTTTAATGAATTGAAAATTATTATTTATTTGCACAGTACATGTTAAAAAGATGTTACAAAATATATTAATTTATACCAATACAATCAACCATATTGTGGTTAGAAAATATTTTAATATCTATACAAACTAATAATACGTTTAGACGTTACAAGATTAATTATTTTTACATTTATCCTAATGTGAATAGTATGTGATAACTATTAACGATAACTGTAAACTATTAACGATTTGAAACCTACCTAGTGAGGAGTAAAAGCGTCAAAACAAACTGCCGCTCACTATACATCTAAACTGGCTAAAAATAAATAAAGCTTATAAAAGAATTGAAAGAACCTTAGTGAAAGGTTACTATAGAAATGAGAAGCTTATTCTTTAGGGAAAACTAGAAAGACCTATGAACTTTGGAAAAATTGTGCAGCAAACAAATATATTCTAACATTTATAATATGAATAAGAATCATGTTTATGGTGTTGGTTTGGGATAAAAGCTACAAACTTGCAAAAAAATAATTTAAAAATATTCGAATTTTTGTAATGTTTCAGATGCTAATATCTAAGATTAGAAAAAATGTTACATGACTCATATTTTTCTCGTGTTATACTTAGTTGTATTATTATTCGTATGACGCAATACTTGTAACTCTATGAAAAGTAAACGAAATTCAGACAACACGTTTTATGGAAGATAGTGATGTATCTAAACACTTCACTAAAATCATCGATATATTTTACATTTTACGTCGTCTGGAGATACTTGGTTAAAATTTTTTGCTAATTGCTGCACTAAAATATGTCACCCCTTTTGCAAAGAACAGATTGAGATTTATATTTTAGTTAAAAAATGTATTACAAACTAGTACTTACCTACACCAAATAATCAGTCCTTATATCAATATTTTTAAAAAATTCGGCAGCGTTTCTGTTGGAATGTTACATACATTAATAATACATTTTTCTTGAATAAGCGTACATTTAAGTACTTGGTTATTATAACAAAAAATATATAAACAAGTGAATAATGGATATTTTGGATTGTAAGAAAATGCAGAAATGCAAAATAATAATTAAACAAAAAAA
>NJDD01000632.1:228052-246246 GCA_002245505.1 Calephelis nemesis
CTAAAAAGGTTTTAGGTGGTAAAGTTTCGCAGCGACTCGCCCTGATTATTCCTGGCGCCATAACGCCCAATGTTTGTCATTGACGTGTTCCAGTTCGGAGGGTAAGGTAGCCGGTAAACTTAATTTTGCTCGAGGCCTAACATCCCGGCCTCAGATTGGCAACGCACCATTGCCACCTTTGGTGTCTCTAGGCGGCGTGAATTTCTTACCATCGGGAAATCCATCTGCGTGTTTGCCTTCCATTATCATAAAAAAAAGGTAACATAACTTGCATCCAAAACTGACGGTATGGCTTTGTATTGCTGCTTTTACGTGACTTGTGACTATCGCAAAAAAAAAGTATGTATGTGTGTCAGCTACGACGCACGATTGGAGTTTACTCCTTACGAAATATATCTTGCAGCACACATGTCTCCTACAGCAGATTTAGTTAAGTTAATTCTTCTTAAATTAGTATCATCGCAGACATTACGAGTGTGATCCAAATAGTCAGTATTTTGATAGATTTGATAGATATTTTGATAGATTTGACTCCTTCTGCACAGAAACTACGAATTATCGCGCAGGAGGAGATCCCGAGAATGAGATACGCTGTGTAATGTATTCCATCTCATTCTTTTACACGTTGTATCCTACAGATATATATGTTTGTCTCTTTCTACGTAACGCCTCAACGCCTCGTGTTACACTTGATTTTACTCCCCATAAAATTTCCGTACCGGGCCTTGTAACTCAAATCGTTTCTTAAGGAGTAAACTCCAAAAAAAGTACAATTATCAGATACTCACAATAATATGTTTTCTTCTAGCTGCAACATCATCGGAAGTATACAGCCGACACTCGCGCGGCACGGTGGGAGCCCTTGACGGTCGGGGTCTAGTGGCAGTCATCAAGCGTCAGGTCCCACTTGCTGGCCAATTGGATCACGAACTTGCTTGGGGCCAGGGTTGGGGTTGGGTCACGTTGCCGAATGGTGTTTGGAGTGGGCGTAAGTATCACTTTTAAATAAGTAACAAATTTAGAATACGTGACGACAGTCTTGCCATTTAAAAGTTTGATTTGGAACAAGCCGCAATTGTAGTTGCAAACATATTTATGTATTCGGACTTCTGGAAATAAACATTAAAAAATATTGAAAATTGCATCCCTGTTTTACTCGCAAAAGTAGAGATGAATGCCATCCACAGACGTATTAACCCTAGGACCGAAATGTCCAGGGCTGGACTTAGTTACGTACAATATTATTGATTCTATGTACCTACCTAAAATATTTTAAAACTGCTAGTTATGTGAAAAAGTATTAAAGCTTAATTTATTGTGTGTTTGGTAAAATACAAGACTCTTAAGTCATTGATCATTAAGAAAAGCGGATCGTCCTTGATTTCGTTAATTAATAAATAATAATTAAACAACATTTAATCAAAATTGTCACTACACTAGGTGGTAGAGTTCTGCAACGAAACGCCTAGATTGATATATCGCCTTAATTTTTTTTGTTGCCATATTGTCAATGCTTCCCATTGCCATGTTACAGACGGAAAAATTGATAACTATTTTTTAAGGTTACAGCCTCTAATGTATTAAACATCTTTAGCCTATTTGGTTCTGACAGACGAATATCACCAGAAAATCTGTTCAGTTAACAAAGTTCCTGCAAAATAAAAAAGTCGATTCGAAAATCGAGTCGAAAGGCGATACAGCAATTATTGACTAGTGTCATATAAAAGTAAAGTTATTGTGTGTGCCCCCGTGTTGGTCCGGGCTCCTTTGTAGAATAGACCATCTGCCTTCCTTGCCAGGCAGCTCGTAAAAGGCGAGCATAGGCTTACCATCACTAACACCGTGACATCCGACTAGGTGGTAGAGTTTTGCAGCGACTCGCCCGGATTGGTACCACCGCCTTACCTATTCCTGCCGCCATAACGTCATGACGTGTTCCGGTTCGGAGGGTAAGGTAGCCGGTAAACTTACTTTTGCTCGAGGCCTAACATCCCGACCTCAGGTTGGCAACGCACCATTACCACCTTTGGTGTCTATAGGCGGCGTGAATTTATTACCATCAGGAAATCCGTCTGCTTGTTTGCCTTCCTATAACATAACAAAAACAATTTTGAAATTTGAATTTTCATTTCTAGGTCTCACATGGTCACAAGAAGGTGACGACTTCGCCCTACATGCGATGCCGATAATGCATCATACCAACGTGTCCCAAGCCTGTTCCATGTTGGACGGCGTCACTGCCTACGAGGCTTCAGCATACGAACAGGCTCTTGCTGAATACGACGATGCAGCAACTACATCAGACGACTGGGACTTTGGAGTAGACTGTGGCGATTTCATGATGTAAAATGAACGAAGAATCATTTTTACTTTTTTACATTTACATAATCGATTCATAACCCTAAATGCTCAAGTAATTATATTGAATATAAGTTGAACTTTATTTGATAAGAATTTTATGGCCCAATGTCACTAATACCCTTGTTTATTTAAACTTAAAAGACATAATAGCATGTGATACTGAAAAATGATACATTTGAAATTCAACAAATGAACATACTAAGTTCGCAAGTTCGTAAGCCTCATGAAAACGTATAAATAAATTCGAACTTTACCTACTTTAGGTATTCTTTTAATTATTTAAAAGAAATAGTACTACTACTTCTAACACTATTGTTCATATTGTACATAAAAATATATGGTTTTATTGAATTAATGTTGTAAGTACCTATTTGTATTAGTTTTTGTAACGTCTGGGCGTAAAGTGGCGACTTTTTGTCCGCAGCGTTAAATGAAGTTGCCACTTTCTCGATTCATCGAAAACAGTCAATAAAAGCTAAAAAACCGATTCATGTTGTCATAACAACCTTTTTTAACTGGAATATTAGTTAAAGGTTAAAGCATTAAATATATAATTTATTTACTTTTAAAAAAACTGGCCGAAGGCTTGTGGACTTATGTTCTAGAAAAGAAACATTGCTATATTATTCGAGAAGGTACACAATTTATTTATGCACCCGTTTACGTTACTCATTAAAATTACGCAGAGGTACTTTAAAAAACTGGCTAAGATGCGAGAAAATTCCGTAATACTTATAAAATTTCTTTTTTTATCGAAAGTTTAAAGTACCAAAGCTTTATTAATATTTTTTGTCAAGTTAGGGAGAGTGGCCAATAAATTCGCCATTCCATGGTATGACCAACAAGTTATTAAGAAACCCAAAACATTTCAGAGACAAATTCATTATTTGTGTGCCATGTACTAATAAAAAATATTATTATCATATCTCCTTTCTCTTATTTTATCATTATTAATTGTTAAGGAAAGAGATTGCAATTATTAAGATCTAAACGTGAAGCAATTGTAATGTAATGGAAAAAGATTTTGTGCTGGTCACGAAACAAGAAAGAAATTATGTGCCAATTAATATTAAAATAATTACAAATATTGCATCTTATGAATTTTGTACTCCAGGTGGAATAGAAACAATTTTCTAATCCTTCGAAAATCTGGGATTTCTGATAGTTAAAAATCTTCAGTACTCATCTTTTTATCAACCGATAAAATGACAAAAATCTGTCACAACAATGGTCCAACATATGCCTTTGAACTGTTTCTGACCATTGGTCATTTGTTTACAATTTTGACTAATCTTCGAGTGAATAAATCGAAGTTTTAAAAAAAATCATTTGTGCCAAATACCCTTTATAAATGGAGCAAAAAAGATAAATGGTTTTAAAATAATAGGTATAGTATCACCTTCATATTAGTTCGGTAGCCAAATTCGGAACTGAACCTTTATTTCGTTAAGTTTATAAAGTGTGAACACTGAAAATATAATTCCCAAAACCATGTTTTTATCGCAATTCTAAGTAATTCTCCAATCAAAAACATTAATCTTCTCAGTACCAACACTATTTACTAAACGGATAAGTAACACTGTATGAAAATGTGACTTAAAAATGAAAATGGGACAACCCAACTGCAGATAAAGACGGTAATCTGATGGGTAATTTCGGGATCTCTTTAGTTTTAATTTGAATACATAATACATCTAATAATTTCTTCAAGAAGGATGAGTACGGAAGGTTTTAGATATAGATGCATGCTCTATAGTTGTACCGTGTTTGTCATAGAAAACGTAAAAAAAACGTGTAGCCAAAAATTAGATTCTCATACTATACGGCCTATATTGTTCAGTAAACGTAGAAATAGAAAATAAGCACCGACATAGCAAAAACGATATTCTATTCCATGTAAAGATACTTATGTTTCATTTACCAAATGAAATTTATATAATGTGGTATACACCCTTTTTAAATTTATATTTTGAAACTGAATCCTTTTTTTAACGCTTTTGAACCTTTTCGAGAGTTTTACGTGCCACAATTGCAGGGTAATTCTGCTAATATTTGCATGAATTTTTCTTAATCACCAGAATAATATAAAATCGCACAAAATGGGAGTAAAACATAATATTTTTTGTTATGATAGAGTTAAGTAATATCGCTTTGTCCCCAATGACACCAATTACTATTGATATTATTATAACGCATTGGAATACTTCATATTTTAGAAGTAAGTTTGGTGTTCGTGCATAGATATGGTCGGTAGAATAAACTTCAAATATGCCTTCTAGTTGGAGATACTTGATATGCTTATACCTATAAAAATCTCGTACTCTAAATATTTTCTTAATATAGTGACAACATTTTGTGTATAAATAAATATATTTATTATTATTTTCTCGTTTGTTAGTAATTTTACTTTTAACTTTTTGGGTTATTTTATGCCGTAAAATAGATTTGATTTAACAATTAGCATTTTATGAGACTATAATAATTAGAATGTTTATTTTTGTGATTATTATGAATGGTTATTTGTTATTATTATTATGTATGGTTATTTGTTGTTATTATTATGTATGGTTATTTTAACTTCAGTAGAGTTTAAACAATTTTTGAATATTTCTCAGAGTTAAATAAAGACGTGAATAAAAAAATTCAATGTCCCCATATAAGCATGATTGTCCTAGTTTCTTTTTTTTTAATGATCAATGGTAAAAATAAGTATCTCCAAAAGTAAAATAATTCGTGGATGGCATTTGTCGTTAAGTGTCGTATTAGTACAATTATTCTCGACATAATTTAGTCGCTACAAAATCTTCCGACCTACCCAAAGACTGCCTAACGTTATATTACCTAATACCTGTGTTGTGTAAATCCTAGGCACTGTAACCAAAAAGCGTACTTTGGCCCTGCGAAGAGTTACATTGCAAGAATTTTCGCTTGAACTTTCCCAACTTAACCATCACTTCGTATGGCCGTACAATTCCTAATACATTAGCAGAATTTGAAATTTTAATTCTGTGAATTCCCTTTTAGGCAAGGCAAAATGCTCCTCTTGGAAGGTTGCCTAGCTAGTGGCTAAAAAGTGTCAAGGATATTTTTTATAACCAATGGTTGCCTATCATGATGATAAAACATTTTGCTTGTTTGCCTCTTTTTGAAGCGAAAAAAAAAACATTAACTATTGAGGATGGAAAGAATGTTCAACTACTAAAACCAAAACCAAATTTCTGAACTTGAACCAAAAAAGAATTCGATTTATTCGGATAAGTTTTAATCTAAATAAAAACGTGAAAATGTAAATTCATGTTTCAGAACTTAGCTAGAAATGATAGCATCATCTTTGAAGAGAGTCAGTTGGAGTAGTCCCCAGATTAAAAATATTTATTCGGCGAATAAAACTTCTCCGCTTTATAATTAAAAAAAAAAATAAAAGGCCCATGCTTGAACGATTTTACACGAAATTAGCGCATTAAAAAAAAACAGGAACGGACAAAGGCGTATGTGGCCTTATAGCTCGCTTGAAGGTTTTACAAAAAATATTAATTAATTGCTTGTATGTTAAAATTCTTGCAATGTAACAATAAATGTGGTAGAACTGTGTAATTATGGATATAACTAGATAATATAGAATTAAATGGAGTTTAGAGAGCGCCAAGTATCGATGATATAGTATTTATGTAAATGAATGTGTTCTTTACGTTCCTGTACAAATTCGTTGAATGTATTTATATGATCCAACTTGTATGTATGTATGCATGATATTATTTTAATTTATTTTAAAATGTGCGACATAATGTAAGCAACAATACACATAGTTTGACGCTGGTTTCGTCTAGAAATTATATAAATATTTTTGTATTGAAAGTTATTTTTACACGACATTTTAAATGTGTTCGTTTTCCCAACCCAAAGATATCTAAAAATATGGAGTTGTGTCCACAGATAAATAAAAGATAAATTTATCAACAAAATTATATAACATAATACCTGCCAGCTATATTATAGATATATTATGTGTGTGCAATTCCATAAACATCTACTCGTATATCACTGGTATTCAATAATAATATTTATTCCAGTACGTCCCTGTTTGATTAAGTATCAATTATTAGTTTTAGGTGAATCACTTTTATGATTGCTTTTATGATTTTGGACAAGCGGCATCATCTGATTTTTCATAATGATCATATTGCTGGATATTTGAAATTAAGGAAAAATGTATTAATATATATGTATAATATATGTATATAGTAGTTTAATATCTTCTTTATTATTACCATTGTCTTTTAATTCGTGGATATACGTCACAAGGTTTAAATTGTTATTACAAGTTCATTGACATAAACTAAGAAAAAATAGGTACCAGGAAAGCCGCAACCTATTATGATGAAGAAAACATATTTAAAATATTTTATGAATACCAGTGATATTTGTATTTTAATGAAAACGTAGAAAGATTGAAATATATAGAATATTTATTAATTCACTTGTGGTAGGTACATTGCGATTTACCTATATAGGCTTTACTATTTTATCTTAACTAAATCGTTATTTACGTCCTTTGATAAAGTTTGTTCATAAGTAGTAGGTACATATTGAGCCAAGGTGTAGGCTTAAAGTATATCAGATCTCAATGGTCGATAATTACAAAGCTATCGGCCTTTATACATATATTATGTAGACCTGATGTATACTGCTGCTTTTAAATATCGGCCTATTCAAATCCAACATCAGGAAAAAAGTATTTTAATGAAATGATATTTTAATGCATAATATTTTGTATCACTGTTTACTTATTTATTTAAAATCCTTATTGTCATGTTGTAGTAACGAAATGTATGAAATCGATATAGTTTATTGTCAATAAACATTTTCTTAAAAGTATATGTACCTAATACTTAAAAAATGTTGGTATTTCTTTGTACACAATATTCATTTTAAATTTCAAGGAGTATGCTTATCTTAGGAATGAAAATTCTAGGCATAGCTAATCTAAGCGATTGCTAGTTCATGACTTTTTGTTGCAAAACTCTTAAATATGACGTCATCTATTGGTATAATATTTACTTATAAAAAAATTAAAATTTGAAGAACAGAATATATTTATTTTAGACAAAGTTAAATGTCTGCCTGTATTTTTTGCAAATTTACTCAAGGATGGAATCAAAATTAAGGAACAAATTTTTTTTGATAAAACTTTTTAGAATGTATATTGTATGATTTTATATATACATGTAAAATACAATATATATGTAAATCGCAGTGTACATAACATAAGACGCGTAGGTGTGCGTAGAATTAAACGTCGAGTGTTCGTATCGATACGTCATGGAGATAGAAATGTTCACATAATAATTATGAATGTTTGTATGTAACTTTTGTAAAATAAACGCCTTCAGGTGGGACTGTTTTTTTCAATTTCTCATTTCTCTTACATTCATGATGTCTTCGATTTGGATTTAGAAGAAACGGCTTTCAGATATGTTATTATTAATCTACTCGTAAGAAAAATCAATGGTCATCATTAAAATATAAATTAGTAAAATTAGTAGGTAAACCACTGTCAAGATATTTCGAAACGCAATCTTACACGTGATTAAACCTACAAAACGTAATTAGTACATACCTAACTCTCGACAAGTTATACAAATTTATCTAATTCTAGTAAATTCATGATACTAAAACAAAAATAAACACATGTAAATAAATACCTTAATATCCTACCAGAGCTAGGAATCCAGGCTAATAGGTTCATCACACAAATGTCTGTCCCTGTCAGGAATCAAATACAAGGTTCATAAATGATCAGTGGCCTTATTTGTATGCGGTATCTGCAAAAATATTGAGTCCTGGTAGCACGAGTTATTCTAGTCATCAATTAAAACGCTAGTAAACATTCGAAAATGGAAAGCGGAAAATGTCAAATAAACAATTCATAAACTAATATGTTCACCTTTCATGACAATTGTCAAAAATTGACTTAGTAATTTCGACTATCTTAATTAAAAAGAACAATTTATTCGCTCACCGTAGTTCTCTTACTAGTCAGTGGTGTACTGGGATAAACAACTGTGTGCTTTGGAGTTTATTTTACAACATATTTAATAATTAGCAAGCAAGTATCAACTAATGGGTATAACGTACTTTTCGGCACGAAGCTTTGAAAACGCGAAAACTTCGTGCCTGCTTGGGATAAAGATAGACAAAATGCAGCATATTGATAGGTAATATATACAATCATGATGCTATATCGCTATGATCGTACACAAATATATAGGTATTATCAAAAAAATTAAATCTTCAATAACTGTACAAAAACTTTCGTAATTTTTCTGTGACTATAAACAATTTAGACAACGTCAGCTTTCAACCAAAAAATCCTCATCGAAATCTATTAGCTTAGGAATTACGATGCTACATATAGACACTCACACACACGCACGCACACAATCTCGTCTAAGTTATAACATCCCTCTTTTTTCGTCGGAGTCACAATTGAATCTGTTACTGTCGTCATAATTTATTGTGAAATAAAGAAGGTAAACGAATGCAGATATAGGTAATCGAAATTAAATAGGCTAATATTAAGTCAGAGGTCGTGGTGGTAGGCTTCAAGGCACTCCCTTAAAGAATCGACCAACTTCAACCCAGACAGCCCGTAAAGAGATTTACAAACACTGTGTCATCTAACTATGTAGGTGGAACAGTTAAGTGATGACTCATCCGCTTTGCCTGTTTTTGTTACTATAAAAACAGGCTTTTGGCCCCAGATTACACTATAAATTAGGTGTCTGTTCCATCGAGCATCAGGAATTCCTTATATGCTAGTGTCGCTTCCTGTACTTTAAAAAAGTAACTGGTAGAATCTGTTTTTTTAAAGAGTTCTAATATTTTGAGCATCATTAAATCACATTTGCACATAGCTAAAACTTACCATACAGAATAAATATACTTTTGCTATATAAAATTGAAACTTTTAAAATTATAAGGCTCCATTACTAATTTCATTCTGGAATTCCAAAGCGTTGTTTACGTATTTTACACCTTACAGAAGTACATTTAAGCTTCAAAGAGCATAAATATTGCTAGCCAGTCGCTGGTAGAGTCGATTACTCAGTACTCACATGCTGGCTGCATACCCCACCACGCCATCTTTCGACAATTTGCTATAGTATAGCCATGATAACAGCTGGATCGCTTAACGACAGCGGTCGCTATTTTGTTTAATCGAAACGGTCCTTTTTTATTGACACAATCGCCTCAAAATAACAGATAAAATTATCCGAACTGTGTTCCAAATTCAAATGATTAATTGGCGGTAAATCAATCTATGTCAAACTTTTATGTCACAATAAGTCAAGTGAATATATTGTTATTTAAAATGATAAATCGTTTGTAATTTTTTACCGTTGATCTGTGATTTTAAAATATAAACAATATTTAGTCTTCCATTTAGTGTTTAATTTGTGAAAATATATTAAAATATCAATATGGAGAAAAGTGGAGGTTCCAGACTTCTTCAAATGCAGGTAAAATATTCTTTTCAAACTCTACATAGAGCTTTCCATCTTAATAAGAAGAAAGGAATTTCTTTGTTTATATATTTTTATAACTGATGTCAATGTAATAAAGATAAAAACATCATATTTCGCCTTGAGATAGATTTTTTAAAATATAGAGTTAGGAAAAGAGAACTTACGTTTATTAAATTAGGTAAAGCATTTTTTTAACGACTCACATGTGTAAACATAAAAATACGTATAAGTAATGTGTACTTTGAAATAAAATAAAATCTAACAGTTAGATTGCTAGGGCTTAAGATATTTATTTATTTTTAGTAAAATAAATGGGTTTCTCGCAAGTTACAGGAATGCTTCTGAACCCTTACACTTTTTCTGTTACTTGTTTGCAGTTTTCCTTGCTTTTCATGGAAGAGCTGTAACTTAAAATCTAAACTATTATTATTCAATTAGTTTAAGAAAAAACTAAGGTAAATTAGCGATCGCGCGATGCAAACCGCGGGCGTAAGCTAGTTGTAATATATTATGTACATTTATTATAGTACATATTTATGTATAACCAGAAATTGGAAAATTTTCCTTAATGTGCTTCCTTCCGCTTGATTGTGCAGGTGTTTACAATATACATATAAATAAAACTAAAGGTTCGTTCACATGGGATTTTGCAAATATATGACCTTTTTAATACATCACATTTGACCTTTGATCTATCATCACTTTCCATCATTGGAGTTGCATGTCATTAATATTTTTTTTATTTTAATAACATTTTAATATGCATTTTAATAACAATAACATGTATATACATGTTATTGTTATGCATAATACATGCATGTTATTGTTATTAAAATCGACAGAATTATTTGTCAACCACATAATTTGTTTGAATTGAATTTGGCTGATTAAGTTGAAAAGAAGATTGAAAACAACAAAAATTGTTCAATCATTATAATAATTATAATTATATCTATTAGCTCTTAATAGAGAATATTACTAATTTTTAAGTTTGCGTATAATCGAACGTTACGGTGAAAGGATTACTCAGCTATTTTACAAACTCCTCTTCTATTAAATACTCAATCATTCTATAAACTCACCGCGATATGGCAAATTCAAATGCACAATTTTACACTTACCAAAAAACGCTCTTTACTAAAAGTGTACTTAAGCGTGGCGTCACTTTATATGCATAACACAGGAATTTAGTTCGATAGCTTTATTTAAAGTAACGTTTACGAGAGTGGTTGTATAACAAAAGTTGTTTTAAATTATTCATACCATTTTAATAATTTGATACTTTTTTTTAATTAAAAGGGGTTAAATGAGTTAACTTTCCCAACTTTGAATGATCATAAAATCTAATACATTATGTTTTTTTTTAAATAAGTGAGCTTATTTTTCTTGTTGAACTGCCTTTTATTACTTAATCGGTATGTTATTTAAGTTAAGTGAAATGTCAGTCATTTCAGATCGAAATACATTTAATATTATCACTAAAATAATGTCAAATATAAAAATACTTGCAAGTGTTAAATTCTGTTAAAACGAATAAAATTCCTTATTAAATTATGTATCACAAAAGTACATGGCATACTTATAATATTTGTTTCCGCCACTTCTAGAATAGGAATGTTATTTTAGTTTTTCTACCGATAATATCACAGATTATTCGCAGTGTCTACACGAAGGTTTATATTTTAATAAGCCAGGCTGTTGTACTCGTTAACAAAATTCTGTCCTTTTGTACTTTATAGATTTGCTTCTAAAACTTTGCGAGCAGAGGTTTCCAGGTTATGAAGAAATTTAAAACAATTAAAACATCGCAGGACATTTTAAAAACTATCTCCAAGAATAATGAATAATAACAATCGAAGCAGCCATCAATGTCTTCATAATATCAGTATTGCGGTCACACTTTACCGTTACGGGCGACCTTATAGTGGTGCCTATATTTTTCTCATTCCAAAATAACGTACTATGTAAAAGAGGAACCTACTATCATCCTTAATAGCCATCTGCAATATTCAATAACCTATCTCCAAATAGTTATGCCTCTTAAAGATTTTTTGCTAAGATGTTTTTGTTATTATTTACAAATAACAGTGGTTGCCTAGTGACTGATCTTGAACAACCCCTGTCTTTAATTCCCAGACCAATATAAAAGTATAGACAGGGCAATGCGCTCGCAAAAGTAAAGACGATGCGGCAATATGAAGACCTGTAGGGTTACTCTTTAATCTCGATTAATGCAATATTGGAAATTGGAATCGGATCTGTCACTTTTGGTATTCTTGAATACAATACTACCGAATTATTAAAGTTTAATAAATAAAAATAAAAATAAATGTAAACATTGTAACTAAATGTTAATCATCCGTTATTACTGTGTTTCAGAGTACCTAAAATGACAAAACCGATTCAAATTTCCAATTTGCATGAAATCGATATTCGAGAGAACCCTACTGGTGGTAGCACATTTCATTAGTCAATCGCGAGTGGCTGACATCGTATAAAAAATATTCGTAATTTTAAAAAAAGTGAAGTTTTAAGTCTTCGTGAACTCCTTTTCACAATAATAAACTAGTGATTTTAAGAATAATTTAAAAAGAAAAGCAAAAAGTGTTCAACTTTATTCTTGGAACATAAAGCTACTCTCCATTTTAGTAGTGTTGTGAGTATAGCTGACATATTTCCCAAAAATTGGGGAAAATTTTAAAAGCCAAATATTTGTCAACTTACCTATTTGGTCATTATAGCGGCAGAAACAGTATAATTTTTTTTATTGGTCAGAGCTTGCATCTTAGAGAGCTTATTAGAATTGACGTTTATGTATTGACAACAGAGGTATATTTGTTGATGAAAAAAAAAATTGTTTCATCGCTTAGTAATTTACGTCTCATATTACATATTTTATATAAAATGTCAGTTTAAAATAATATTGTAAAAAATAATTGGAAAAAAAATAGATTTTTCAAAACTAAGGAGCGTTTAAAAGACTCTCCTTTAGGATCGGTAGACTTGTGCTATATTGTGTACGCATAGTAACTTACGTCTCATATTACATATTTTATTTAAAATGTGAGTTTAAAATAATATTTAAAAAAAATGGATTTTTCAAAACTAAGAAGCGTTTTAAAAACTCTTTTTTAAGATCAGTAGAAGACTTGGGCTAATACATTGTGTACACTGGGTAGCGATAGGCAAACATATATTTTAAGTGTAAATTAAAACTCATTTGCAAGTATAAAATAATGTCGATTATTTTTAGATCTCGATAATCAGAATTATTATCAGCCAATAAAAATTGCTTGACAGAGTTATTTCTATCAGATGTGAAATAGAACAATATCAATAGTTCGACGTCCCAAACTCTACCACCTATTAATTATAATCACGGCTATAGCGACAACGAAGCTGGCACTCACTTCTTACAAGCTGCTTATTTCAACCACCTGCTTTGGTATTGTTCACAAGAGACCCGGATCAACACAGATTAAAAAAATACAACATACCGAAACAGTGTCACTTAATAAGCAAAAATTTACTTTCACATACATTTATCTTATTCATAAACTAGCTTTGCCTGCGATTTCGTCCGCGTAGATTTTAATAAAAAAGTTTTTTTTAAGTTAATTTCGTATTGTTATAAAAAAAGAGCATAGTATACTCTTAACCACAGCAGCTACTAGACTATGAAAGTTCTGCCGAATTAATGTACTCGTTTCAGTGATTAGCCGTTACAAACAGAAAGATAGATAAAAATTTTAAAAATATTATTTTTGGTATAATATGTACCGCATACATATTTATAAGCTTGTGGCAAAAAGAGGTTATTTCAATATTATAAAAAGACCCTTCAATTTTATTTATTTCATGATTCACGTACGTTTTAAACTTGTTTAACTCTCCTACAAAAACTCTCCTACTCTCGCTACCTATTCGAAGAGACGGACATGAAGATACAGATTCATACTCTTAGTTATCTTTAATTTATGCCAGCAGAATTACATCCAATGTGAACACCACTTAAATCCTTCACCATACTAATGTAATGAATCACTAACGGACGTTTTTCGAATTAACGTACAGTTAATTACGTCTAAGCGTCACTCGCTTTATCACTCTGTCTTTATCACTACAGTTGTTTCGCGTAAGGAGTAAACAAGATGGGGCTAAATACTTGCCGGTTGGTAGATGAACCTTGACCTCGACCGTTTCGAGCTCCGACCATAATTGCACGCAGCCAGTGGAACAGTACTTGTGTCTGTGTGTCATTTGATTTCTATTTAGGTAATGTTGAAAAGTAAAATACCCAAAACAGAGTGTGAAGCTATTTGACCGCTTCCTTGGTCGAGTGGCTAACGTACACGCTTAACTACATCGACCAAACGCGAGGCTCGCGTTCGATTCCCGACGGGGGCAGGCATTTGTGTGAAGAACATTTAGATGTATGGATTTCCGGGTCTGGGTGTTTATTAAATATATACTGGTATCTACTTAAATATTTCTATGTATTTGAATCGTTGACTAACACCCATAACACAAGCATACAATTTGCTTAATTTGGGGTTAGATTTAATTTATGTGATTTGTCCAGGGATATTTATTATTTGTTTATTTATTATTTACGTTATAACATATTATTATACAATTTTATATAAGACGCATCTTAAACTTGAAAACATTTTAAATATTACTTAGTTCCATCCATCGCCTTTCTTATCTCTGTCGTCATAACGATAGTATTAAGGTTCTTTAGTATTCCGAACCCGAAGGTAAAATAAGATTACTTGCACAGTTGTCTTAGAACCCTGACAAATGTGTCTATAACATCTGTGGTGTTTGTAGACCACGGTTGTCATATTTTAACATTAGCAAAACCATTTGTTTAAACTAAAACAAAATTTATTTTTGAAAAACACGTTTTTTTTCTTGTCATTATAAAAGTAAATAACTAAAGTTTGTCTCGATATAGTTCTTGAATTTAGAGTATAGCAACACGTTTGGAGATTCATTATTATTTATAGAGATGTGAATGTTTGTGAATATACTTATATAATGGCGTATATTTGGAAAATATGTTTGTCATGATGGGTAAGAGACCATTAGGCAGAGCGAAATAATTTGAAAAGGCTAGGTACTAACTTAATAAAAGCGCACTCAATAACTTCACTAATATTTTCATCAGTCATTTAGTCTAAATGTTGCCTAAGTCGAGTCTAGTCTAAATGCCTTTCTGAGTTCGGACGTAAGATAAAGTACTTAATAATTATACATAACTAGCGGCCCGCCCGGCTTCTCACGGTTATAAAATATACATATAAACCTTCCACTTTATCTATTAAAAACCGCATCATATCCGTTTCGTAGTTTTAAAGATTTAACCATACAAAGGGACATAGGGACAGAGGAAGCGACTTTGTTTTAAACTATGTAGTGATACAGAATTAAATCATATTCACAATGTATTGCATAGTCATGAAAAATACAGAAAAAATGTGTACGTGTACTAGCGTACACTCTTAAGAAGTAAAGAAGTGAAACTTCTTTATGACGTTATTTTTCAAAAAATAATTTACTATTTGCAACTTTACAGAAAATGGTTAAATTAAGTTTATTGCCAATCCCTACTCCGCTGGAGAAGGTATACTTCGAATCACGCGTGGTAGAGATAAGAAAAAGATGGCGCGTAACGGAAAAATGTGACGCGTAACGAAAAAATGTTACACTATTTTTTTTTCCAACCCCGATAAAGAAGTTTCACTTCAACAAATTAATATCTAATATATGTTTATACTTATTTTCACATTGCACTTGTGTTGCTTAACCATCAACTTTACCTTTAAAATATGATTGAAGCAGAAGCGGTTAAGAATCATAAAAGTGGAACTTTCGCGAATTCATTGAGCTTTCACTGCCTGTTTAAAAGTTGAACAATTTTAAAACTACTTGCTGATGAACAGTAAAATGTGTAAGGAATGTTTCTTTGTCTTATCCTTATGTATCTTTTTTGTTAGGCGTTTATGCAAGTCATCCATTTACAAAGAAAGTAGGTTTTTAAATAGCAAGCTTTAAGTATCTGTCTATACCAATAAAGCTGCATTTTTTTATATGTTTTAAGTCGGTAATCTTTTGAACTTTTGTCGGAGTGTCCTCTATCAGAAGGTGTGACGCCTGTCTAATTAAACACTCGTTAAATTGAAATTCATAAATAACTAATAATAAATAGTTATTGTTTAAATTGTTAATTTTTTTTATTAGTAAGGTGGTGGTTTTTTATTCTTTGCTAACATTTATAAATATAATCAATGTAAGCCCAAGGCCGAATTTGAATTAAATACATCAATATTCTTGATTTTTTTTCAACAAAATCAAATTTCAACCAAATTGGCTAATTTGATTCTGTAAATATAATAAGAAAATTCATTGATTATAAAAAAACGGCGTTCAACTTTTGTCTCGATCTCTCAACTCATTCTTATTCTTTTACTATCCGACCCGGCGAACTTCGAATCGTGTGCCATAATAACAGCTACTAACAGTTTGTATGGATTAAAGCTTTGTTTTTTCCATTTTCAGTAAAAGTAAATTCCAAAAGTACAGGCTTTTCATGTTTTTTTCTGTAGGACCTTCTTCTGACAATGTGTAATACAAAAAAAAATAGCAAAATTGGTCCATCCGTTCAAGCGTGATGCGATGACCACAGGAAATGGGGATTAATTTTTATGTTTTTTATGTATAATAACCGACCCAGCAAACTTTGTACAGGCTTGATATTAACAGCTAAGTACCACATAATATTTGATGTTAGCTAAGTCTGCCTGGTCCAATGTAAAACATTCCAAAATCAACGGCTACTTCCAAATAAAAAAATGACTAAAGAACGTGTTCCTTAGACCCAATTGTGAATCTTAACCATTCTCGAATCTCTTTGAACACACACAAATTTTTATCAAAATCGCTCTAGTCGTTTAGGAGTTCAGTAACATACACACGCACACAAGCTATATATAAAGATTCTTATATATCTGCAAGTTTAACCGCAGCGACCAGTCTCCTTCAAACAATTGTTCCATTGATGTTAAAATATTCCATTTTTCCCTAGCACACGTGACCTGAATTACATGGTTTGCATTTGTCAAGCTATCGACCGCCTAAACTAGGACAGATAGGTGTGATGACACGCCTTGTCTCCATACAATTACGGCTCGCCCGCATTGTAATATTTTGATTAATCCTGTCCTGGACTCTTCAACCCATAGCGGTTTTTGTATTTCATTTAACGGCCTAAAGGATTGTATAAATTTTTGACCTTGTCGAAATCGCAGAATTGTATTTAGCGCAGCAACGACTAAGGAACTCAGGTGTTTTTGCTCCGCAACATCTCAGAGATGCATTTGGCTGTAGGCAACAAGGTTTTCTGTGGTTTTTGGATCTCAAGACAGCGTTTGGTAGGGTTGTATGTAAGGAACTTTAAGACATTTTACCAGATTATGGGATAGACCCTACTGCATACTGTACATATTGGGCAATCTATGTGTTTAGATTGTACCTAAGGCATGCGTGCGGGTAGACAGCAACATATTGCTTTAGTTTGGTATTAACATTAGCGTCAAGGGCTTTTACTTTTGGGCTATACACCATCGAAGCTGCAAACACTTGGTTGCATTTGAATGCGATTAAAACTAAAATAATGGTATTTGAAAGAGATGTAGCCAGAACGGATGTAAGAGTTTTGATTGATGTTGTAGTGCTGAAACAAGTGAATGAAATCGTATATCTTGGTTGTGCTTTTAGCAGGGATGGAAGGTACACCGCGGATGTAGAGAGGAGAGTGAGTGCAGGGAATAGTGTGAATGGAGCGTTGGGTAAGCTATTCCAAAGCGAGGTTTTGAGTCAAAAAGCTAGACTCGCTTTGCATAAATCTGTGCTTATCCCAACGTTATTGTATGGAAGCGAGAGTTGGGTACCTATGTCAGAAAGAGCATGAAAGTAGAATAAATGCAGTCGAAATGAGAGTACTACGGAAAATCTGTGGTTTAACGCTCGCTAACCGCATTCGTAACAGTGAGATCCGACAAAGACTGGGATTGAAAGAATGTGTTGGTGTTAAAATGCGAAAGGGATTGCTCCGCTGGTTCGGTCATGTGAAAAGAATGACAGATGTAAAGGGTAAAGAATGTGGAGAAAGCCGGACAGGTACGCCAGGTTCATGAGATTTGGCACTCGACACTCTGTGTAAGTCCCTTACGGGGAAGGCAACATCAAGATATGTATGTAATAACTAAGCACGGGTTTTTGCAAAAGACAGAGGTCGGTAAA
>NJDD01000633.1:8188-18850 GCA_002245505.1 Calephelis nemesis
TTTATTGTCATCTGACGAAAATGGAAAAAGCAGTAGAAAGATAAAAAATCAAAGCATTAATTGACATTATGTTTTGTTTGATTTGACACGATTTGGCATTGTTTTATGTCACTTAGGACGATTGGTATTATTTTTATTTAAGGTAATTGGGCACAAGCAACAAAATTGTTAAATAACTGAAAAGGGTAAAGAAGACTAAAGTACATTTGATATCCCAGTATTAAGAGGTAGCATAGAATAAGCCACATGACTGTAAAATAAATTAAAAGAGTAAAGATGGATTTGTAACAATTTGCGACATAATGCATAAAGGTAAAACAATATAAGAAACAGTGCGTAGTTAAAATAGAGAGAGGTTGTTACACATAAGCGACAACGTAAGCTACTTGAAAAGGAAGGTAATGTGGTATTTCCACGTAACCAGATTTCTCTATCAAGTGGAATAGAAAAAAAACCTGCATACGTTATTATCTGGGCAAATAGAAACGTGGACTAAACATAACATGTTACACAATAATTTAATCACAAACAACTTAATTATGCATTATAATAAAAGTTAATCTATACTAATATTATAAAGCTGAAGAGTTTGTTTGTTTAAACGCGCTAATCTCAGGAACTACTGGTCCGATTTGAAAAATTATTTTATTGTTGGATAGCCAATTTAATGAGTAAGGCTATAGGCTATATTCTACGCAGACGAAGTCGCGAGTGGAAGCTAGTCAACTATAAACACCCAAAGAATATGTATACTTAACATCGTTTGTTGGTACATACACATTGAGTTAGAATCCTAAGATTAAGCCAATAAAAGATAAAAGCCAATGTATGAATTATCAAAGTAAAGTTATACGGCATAAGCGACAGAGATATATTAAAATAATATGTGATAGTAGGGTTTAACGACACTTCATCGTGAAATTTTGTTTTAATAATTTTGTATAAGCGACAACCATATTGCAAATTTGTGAAAGGTAGTAAGGTATAACCGACGTTTATTGTTTTTGACGATTCGTAAAACGGGTATTAGCTCCAGCGTTCAAAATAGTCGTTTGGTGGTAGAGAGCCGTAAGCACCTGGAATCTTTGACCAAATTAGAAGTAAAACTACTGTAGTGACTATATGCCAAAAAGATGCGATTTTTACATGGGTACAAGCGCCTTAGTGTTAAATTAAGTGTAAAAATTGGTCGGTTACACAATGTGACACTTCGAAAACGCAATTTTTTGCCTGGGCATAAGTGACAAAAAAGTCGGCGTACAGCCATGGGAGTAAGCGCATTTAAAAGAGCGTATTTTTTTAAGTAGGATGACATTCATAGCTCATTTTCGACCAAAATGTCGCTTATGCCTTATTACCTTTTTACCGTCGATATGTATTATGTTTTTTTTGGTATTATATTGTTCATTAGCATGACACTTTTTTATCTGACTGTACTAAACAACTTCAATAATTTGATAGTGAATGAATCGTCGGTGAAAAAAAATAATAAAATAAAAGGTGTTGTTTCGTCCATTGTGGATGAAAATTTTGTGGACGAAACTTCAGCAAGACCATCATCGGTTTCATTATTAACTCCACATTTTTTTGTTTGCCATTTTAAAATAAAACTTTTAGATGAAATGTTTAAAATGTTATTATTTGACAACCCTGACCCTTGACTGACTTGCCGTGAGTAGGTATATAAAATGTCGGCATGAATTCAATAACAAAGGAGTTGGACTACTGGTAGAATTCTTAATACTGTGGCCTTACTCTGTGGAGACGAGAGTCGAGACACATGAAAAACAAGATTTCTTTAAGATTATTTTTATTTCTTGTTTTGGCATAGTGTGTATCACAATTATTTTAAATAAACTTTTATTTCTGTGAACATCTATTAAATTTTCAAAGATGTACTGGGATGTTACAGTTGGAACTTTGATTTCCTAATTTTTTTTCTATCAAGGATACTCTTGGGCCTAGATTATAAAAAGGTGGCATTCTACCAATGCAATGGTCATGTTGGTTATAACTTTGGTAATGGCCTATTTTATCTTTGTTTGCCTCTTATTAGCTATCTGGCAGAAATGCAGATGGCCTATTCTACATAGGAGACCCGGGGACTGATTATGTAACTCAATTACCAACTCAATATATAAAAGTGTACACCAAGTAGCTGTCATATGACGTGTTTTATATTTGCTATATCCAGTGTCCAACAGAAATACAATAGAGATAGCAAACACAAATGACGTTATTTGATGTACACTTTGAATTGACAACTGAGATGCATAATCAGCCCCCAGAACCAACGCAGGGCAATGTGTGCGATATTCTGTAAATTATTTGCTGTCTTAGGTAAATAGCTAAGCATAATAGTAGCTGTCATAGCTAAGACTTCATAAATCAATATCTATACTTCCAATATAACTGTAAAATCGTGAATTCTTTACATTGTCTATATTTAAAAAAATAGGGACGGCAAAACACATTTTTAGAGTTTTTGCCTGTCTATATATGATGACAGCGGTTCAGGTCGATCGAATCGATAAAATCCGTCGTAACGAAATTTAGTTAGTAGTTCCTTGATGTTTTGCGGAAGGGGATACTTTTTATCTCGCTTACTACCCTTGTAGGTTTTCGTGGGAAAGGGGTAAAAGTCAAAATTTGAATTGTGCTATAATTTAGTAACGCGTAGTCCGATTTTATTAAGGTATTTTTTGTTTTGTTATAGGTATTTCCAAGTTATATGTTTTTTAGTTTTAAAATATCACGGACATAACAATTCTCAGAGAAACATTACAGTATATGTAAGAAAACCTGTACTCTGTGTGTATATGTGTAAGTATACATATTCACTCCCAGTCCCACTGCAGGGTAGGCAGAGAATATCGAGTGCCAAGTGAGTCAAGTTCGCCGAGCCGGCTAGTCTATTATTTAACATAATTGCAGACGGAAAAAAATTGTCGGCAAAACACATTTTCAAAATTTTATCTGTCTATTTGGCAAAGTTGAAAGAAAACCGTTGGACAATTATGTCAGAGCAGCATACTGGGTTGTCAGTACCGCAGGCAAAACAACCGAGAACAGAGAACGGTGGAAAACGATTACCAAAATAGCGACGGAATCATTCCAGAGTAGGCACGACCTTCAGCAATGAAGAATGCAACGAAGGAAAAGAGAATGGCTAGTGAAAAATAAATCTGTTTACTCAAAAGCCGTCCAATATTGCCGATAGAAATCTCGGACATAAATAAGTGTGATAAGATTGTTTCAATCTCTCGAAACAACTCCGCGCCATTTTATGCAATAAATCAATAAAGAAAGTTAACTTTGCTATTGTAACTATACATAACTTCTCCATTTGTTTTTAATAATGTGATTTGCTTAGTATTTTATTTATTGCAATTAGTTTAATTTATCAGGATGAGATAACCGAGTGCAAAATGGTACGATGTTAACAGACTTGAGACCTGACGCTGAGTAGATCTTTTACAACAATACAACATGTACAATCTTTTCTTCTTCCAGGCAGCTCGTAAGAGGCGAGAACAGGTTAAAATATTCACAGGTCATTATTGCCAAGATAACTCGTAGTAGAAAGCAGTACAAAAACTTGACTAGGTATCCGCCATAACGACTGTCAAGTTCCGATCTGTAGGGGAGGGTAGGCGGTAGACTTACACAATGTGGCTTCTGTCCCGATCTTAGGACGGCGATGCATCTGTAGAATCTATAGTGCGTATAGGCCCCGGCTATCTCTTATCGTGAAAGCCGTGTGCTTCTTAACTCACCTCTTAACCTCTTACATAAAAAAAACCTGTCTTGCTTCTTTTACATTCACTACTCTTGTCTTACAAACACGGCGGTTGCGGAGACCCCAAACTAAATCAATGCGAGAGTGTCATTAACCCGTCACCAGCTTGATAATAAGCATTTGCAAATATTTGTGCAACGAAAAAATATTATAATTGTTCAGTGGAGGTTTTCTTTGAACTTATCGACATGCCATCGAGAGCCGGAAATAATCAGCAATGTTTTGTCCGATATCTGCTAGCAGAAGCTGGTGCAATTTAACCCTATAAAGGCACAAGTTTGCGCGTTTTCCGCTAAAAAGACTCCCTTCCCCGTATCTCCTTGACTTGAGTGCATATCCCTAACTGCTACAGCCTGCATTGGTATACTCGGCGTGGACATTTCAAGTGATGTTTACTTTCGACTTCACCAGGAGCTGACAGCTAAATAGTTTCTAAAAAACTTGATGTGCTCAATAAAGTGAGACAGTATTTCAAGTAGAGCCATTGCTTGCAACTTCCAAAGCGCAAATTCGGCCTTACATGAACTACTGGGCTCCACACTACCAGTTTTCCTTTTAGTTTAGTTATCATTTTGACCGCATACAACGCAGAGAGTCTCGGATTGTCAATGATAGGACGAATCTAACCATCGAACTACCAAACGGCTTGATTAAAAAAGAATACATGTAATAAATAAACTGAAACAATAAATATGTTAACATTAATGTGGCGGCGCGCCACAACGTGATGGAACATGTTAGTATGTTTATATTTCTTAACAACGTTGTAATACAGATAACTAGCTGACCCGGCGAATGTTATATCTCTTGAAATTACTAACATTTTTTATAGTAAAAAAATCCCACTGCAATTTTCCCGATATCTCTCTTTATGTGATCCTTGTATTGACAGTAACCGATAAAATAAAAAAACAATTAGCACAATTGGTCCGTCCGTTCAAGCGTGATGCGACGACCACGCGATATAAGGATCCATTTGTATATATGCTTATATAGGTACTAGCCGACCGACTTCGCTAATTTTGTATCGCTTGAAATTAACAGCTACAAACAGTTTTTTTGTTATTTTTCCCACTTTCCCTGCATTTTATTCGGTTTCTCTCTTCACAAGTACCTTTTCCTGACAATAACTAACAACAAAAAAGAATTGTCTAGCAAAATTGGTCCATTTGTATTTTACTTCATTAAAATGTTTTGGAAATTAATAATTGTTAATAGATTAAAATTCCGTCTTTCCTGGTTCATTCTCAACAACAAAACAAACAACTAGGTACGGGTACTACTACCTACTACCTTTTTTATACACCAAGCCAATCATGACATCCCTAGCACGACCGCTGAGTGTAGTTGTCGAAAGCGAGGTACCTAGATGAGATTGGTAAAGTAACTGTCCATTGCTCTACCGACTCCCGACGGTGACAGACATTTGTGCGAGGAACATTTAAATATCTGCGTTTCTGAGTCTGGGTGCTTATTAAATTAACTCTTGTATCTATATACTTAAGTATTCCTATGCAACAGTATTGTAGACCTCTTGCTAAAGAGTATTTATATTCCTTGTTGTAGACTAACACCCATTACACAAGCATTAATTTAAGAATTAATTTGCTGAACTAAAGATTACATTCTATTTGTTATAGAGATATTCATCTATAATATACTTATTACATTTTAGCTTTCGATCGATAGGGTTAGAGTTTGCGAAAGTGAACATTTATTTTTTTCATCTAACTAGACAATTTTTTGGAAAAACAAAAGTAATGATTTTGCGTCTCCACCACCGATATGCGAAGTGTTCCGCGAAATGTCATACTACCACGTGAAAAAAAAACAGTTCACAGTTTTCACTTCGCTCGACTACGGTTCGTGCTCATGACGGCTTTTTTAATAATCATCATGACTTATCTGGGGCTTTACCGTAATTCTATAAATCAATTAAACTCTTTATTCATTGATCTTTATTGATTGATTTTCCTCGTGTTGGTCCGGGGTCCTTTACAGAATAGAGCATCTGCCTTCCTACCAGTTAGCTTGTAAGAGGCTAGCATATGCTTACCGTCACTAGCACCGTGACATCTGACTAGGTGGTAGAGTTTCGCAACGACTCACCCGGATTGGTACCACTGCCTTACCTATTCCAGCCACCATAACGTCATGACGTAGCCGGTAAACTTACTTTTATCCCGGCCTTAGGTTGGCAACGCACTATTACCAACTTTGTTGTCTCTAGGCGGCGAGAATTTCTTACCATCAGGAAATCCGTCTGCTTGCTTGCCTTCCAATATAAAAAAAAAACTTTTTAATGGCTAATAACAATGAACAATTACACGGCTCTACTGATGATAATAGCCAACCGCAGCCTATATACAAAGTAAACGTTAAAGGCACGTTGCTGTTCTATGGTCCTAGAATTAAGACTGTGCAAGTCTAACCTCCAGACCGGAACATGACACTGTTATAATCGCGGCAGGAACAGGACGTGAAGCTTTGACTTTGCAAATTGCTGCACAACCCTTTACCACCAGTAATCTTGTTGCTAATGACCCATTCAACCTACCCCCAGATGGTCTATTTTGCATCTAGGTCCAGTGACCTGAACAAAAATTAGGGAATCTTATTTCGTAAGATTAATATAATTTCCCTTCCCTAGGCACAACTGCATGGCAACTACCGGTAGTGTCATGTGTATTTTTCTCCCCGTAACACCGGTACCGCTAGCGCTATGGGTAAATTTGCACTTCCCGTGACAGTACTCATATGTTGGTAGTCTCACAGATATTTAATCTCCCATGGCACTATCGAGCTTTCAACTGGTTTTCTAACAAACTAATTTTTAAACTACTCGAAGTGACTTAAATGCTGGTACTTATGATAAAATGGTGCTTACTTCGTGTTTGACTTCAGCGTCATTTATTAGTCTTTATAAAAAATAATAACTACTATAACGCAATCGTCGTCAGAGACTTTTTGTCAGCCCCGCGTCTAACGCCGAGCTGCGAACCACAAAACTTACACAGTAACCAAAAAGCAGCAAGTCGAGCTTCGGACTCCCGGGAGTCAAGCGCCTGGTTCTTCATGCAAGAACCAGGCGCTTGATTCCCGGGACACCTAGGTAATAATTCTAATCGCCCAAATAATATCTGAGCTAAGCATTCTGCACGCCCACATAAGCATAGTGAAGTTGTAAAGCCGCGAAGTAAGCTATACAAAATCCATTAAGAAAACTCGAGGGAGACGAAGGAGCTGGCTGTTTGTCAATCTAAGTTTTACGAATTATCTTGTTTTAATTACATAGAAATATCTCATTTAATGTAATTTAAAAGATTGATTAAAAACAACAAATCATGTATTTTCATACATTTCATATTGAAATATTGTAGTAAAAACAGTTGATTTGTCGTTATTACACGCTTGACAACGTTAGATATTAAACAAACAAAACAAAGTAATACTTAGTTTAAAAGATTGTTAAGAAACATTTTCCACTTTTAGACAAAAACGTCTTTACATCTAAAAGTAGAAAATGTTTTCCTTAAGTTCAAAAAAAAGTGATTACACATTTTATTTTCTACTTTTTAGTTCAGCGAGATATCTAAAAGCGTTCCCTTTTGTAGTAGTGTCATTGAAAACGAAGTAATACACGGGTAATTTCCTCTGTGGTCTAGCGGTCCAGGTGTTAGACTTGACTGCATATAGTCCCGGGTTCGATACCCGGATCGAACAAAAAAAAGTAAATTTTGTTTTTCCAATTTTCTAAAAAAATGTTACCTGGGATTGGATATGTGCCCGGTTGGGTATAGGCTTGCCACTTATCACAATTTTGGGACTTAACATCTTTGGCTAGTCGTGGGTGCCGTGGTTGTACTTCTGCCTAACTCTTCGGGAATAAGGGCATGAAGATACATTTTAATTTTAATGAAGTAGAGTTATCAGCCAATTAGAATAGTAGTGCTACAGGAAAGTGAAAAACCCATGGCGTTACCAGTAGTGCTACGCAGTTGTGCTCAAGGAAATAAATTATAATTTCTAGTACTATGTGTCAGCACACACATACAATTTCTTTTACGCAAAAAAGTTGCGTTTTTACCTTTATTATGCACAATCACTACACTATGCTACACCACTTCATTCAAAATGAATTAGTTTTGTAATTTCAAAGTTGTCCCTACAGAGTCACAGTAAATGCTCCAATGTTCAAACTTCACCAAATGTAGAAGGTTTCGACTTAAGTCAATGCTATGCCAATTTCAAGTATTCGCTTATCCAATACTTGACTATCTTGAAAGTTAATGTTCTATAATTCAATAATTGGTCATTTTATATTTTAACAGTAGACATAAACATACTTATAAATATCCACAGTTCATTAAACTATACATACACACAGACCATACCTACTACCATAATACAGGAAGGCAAGCAACGAAACAATCGGCTTTCTTGGTGGTAACAGATACCCGCCACAGATATCGTCAACTTGAAGCGCCGATGTAGAAAAATCTATTTCTCTTTCTGAATAACTGGTCTAGTATAATCATCCCTAGATTATTTGACTAGTGGCGATTTAATTAGCCCTTTACCGCGTAAAATCTGTTTAAACAATATTACTAGTGTCGTAAACGAAGGAAGGCATCGGAAGGCACTGTACCGACAAGAGTTTAATCTAATTATTCATTACTTTATATTCATATTTTCAATGAACGTTATAATTTTCATACTTTCTAAAATATGAGTGCTTTACGAGTATGTCTACCTACATAATATTACATACATGTGGCTTTTATAAACACATGAGCAACAAAGTTTGTTATAATGTGCTATCTTGAGCCATGGTTTTTAAGCATAACATTGCGTTCACTAATTTTCACAATCTACAAAAAGAAAAGAGCAATAAATAGCTATTTTCCTTAAAAATGGTGACAACATGGATTTAAATTTTGCAAGGGCAAGGCCCGTTTTATGCCTCCTTGCTTACATTTTTAATATTAAAATTAAGTAGGGTAATGGGCAGATGAACTATTTTTTTTCCTACAGGGATTTTTCTGAGTCTTCACTTAAATCCATATTTAAGTCCATGCTTAGATTCAGCTTTAAACATGAGCTCAGAATGTTAAGAGTCATGTATGAGTGCATTCATCGGCCACCCTGCTCTCCAAATCAAAATACAACAGTGATGACGGAAGATTACTAGTAATACCATAACACCTTGTTTGTTTCAGGTAACAATTACATCCCACGTATCAGCTGACAAATTAACAAACCAAGAAACATCAGAAAATACTTACAACAAAGTTCAGAAAAGGTTAGTTAAAAGAGATGCATCGATACTTATAGATAATTTTCCTATTGAACCTATGTACGTAAGTCGTTCAGCACCTCGAGTGATATATAGAAGAATATCACATAGACCTTACAAATCTCCAAAATATGGGCCTCCTCCTAAATCAAAATATGGCCCATCCAAAAGAAGGAAACCAGTAAAGAAATATAAGAAACCATCTAAGAGCAAATACGGCCCACCTAGTAAAAGAAAAATACCAACAAAGATAAGATATGGAACACCAAAAATCACTTACAAGCCGGTATATGGTCCACCTAAAAAAGGACCACCTGCTTATTATGCACCCGATATTATCGATTTCGGAGAACCTCCTTTAGAATATATGAACGAACAGCCAAATTTCGCTGAACCACCAAGAGATATGTACAGTGAACATACAGAATCCGCCTCTAATCCGCAATACCCACCTTACCCACCGTTGCCTGACCAAGCTACTAATTACAATACTCCAAATGTAAACTATAATCTAAATTATGATTCACACAATCATTATGACAATATAGATACTAAATTTGAGCACTCTAAAAAAAGACCAACTTACGTTAAGCCAGAGACATATTTTCAAAGTGTAACACCTAACCAAGATGTGGAAATCGATTATGATGAGCAAAATTATGAAGAAGATCAAAAACATATAGACTTTAAACACAAAGAACATAAATATGGGGAAGGAAAAAAACATTCAGATGATCATGAGTTTAAGGAAGCTTTAAGGTATAAGAAGCAAAATGTATACGTCTCAACGTTTGATCCAAAGAAAAGAACCAAAAATTTATATAAAAAATTTAATAAACCCAAAAGAATTGTAACCACAGAACCAGATGAAGAAGTAATAGTTGGAGGCAAATATGCAGAGCCTCCTGCAAGATATGTTCCAAAACACCCCATACCAGCGCCTACAGATGAAGACGAATACTTACAAACAAGATATTATATTGATCCAAACGCTGTATCGTCGGCATCAATATCTCCTTATGTTAATTATAAGAACAGTAATTTAGCATTTAGTCCACAAAATTTAAATGATGCATTTAGTATAGTTGAAACATAAATACTGAGCCTTATTTATTTATTTAAGCTAAGGAAATATCATATTGTTAGAATAAATTATTTATTAAACTATTTTTTTCTTGTTTATGAATACTTTCAACTTCTAAGGTGGCACCTCCCTGATAAGTAATGTTGTTTATGATCAAAAAGGTCCATACACAAGCTCATAATTTTAGAAATTACATACATATATACATACATACATATCTTTTAAGAGGCGTTTACACATATACATAAACAAATTTAAGAGATTGTAAATTAAAAACAAATTTAACCAAAATAGTAATCTATATACATATACAAAAGAAAGTGGTGTTAGTTACACTATTTATAACTCAAGAACGGCTACACCGATTAGGCTGAAAATTGGTAGGGAGGTAACTTAAAACCGGGAGAAGGATATAGGATACTTTTTATCCTGTTCAGTTGTGAGGAAATTGGGAAAAACAACATTTTAATTTTTCCCATACAA
>NJDD01000633.1:25813-46154 GCA_002245505.1 Calephelis nemesis
AGTTTAATTTCATAAGCTATATTCATACGGTAGGTACATGGTATCGCAGGCGGATGAGAAACCGTACTTTTTACTAGGTGGTAGTTTCGCAGAGACTCACCCGGTTGGTATCCCCGCCTTACCTATTCCTGCCGCCATAACGTCATGACGTGTTCTGGTTTGGAGGGTAAGGTAGCCGGTAAACTTACTTTTGCTCGAGGTCTAACATCCCGGCATGCATTACTTCGGTGTCTCTAGGCGGCGTGAATTACTTACCATCATGAAAACCGTCTGCTTGTTAAAAAAAAAATAAGGAATATAAGGTGGGCTAAATAAAGCAGATTACCAGACATGGTACCAATCTCGCAGAACTTTACAATGCAAAAGCTATGGGGTTATCACATACCGATGATGATCCAGTTTTTTTGTACCTTAACGCTTTACTTTACAGATACAGCATTTTGGATGTATCTTTTGCAAAACCAAATTCACAGTGAAGTGAATTTAAAATTGAGAAGGGTTTGAAAAATGATTTGCCTATCCCTGTACGCCTTGATAGCGTCTGCGACGTTGCTAGCGTGCGTGCCTGTCTGCTACCGGCAGCTTGAAATGCAAAAATTCTTCAAGTGTCTCAAGAAGTAGTCAAAATGTTGGTCTGTATGTCATGTTTAACTGCTATACTGGCCGCTGGTTGTATATCTTGTGCGCCGATAATTTTAGAAAACTTGTTGAAGAAAAAGAAAAAATCTACCTGCAAATCTCCATGTTCTTGATTTACATACTTTTTTATTTGAAATAAATACTACGTAATACATTTCTTCATTTATTATCAAAATATCATCTTAATATATATAAATCTCGTATCACAATGTTTGTCCTTAATGGACTCCTAAACCACTTAACCGAAAATTCGCACACCATGTGCAGTTCGATCCAACTTGAGAGATAGGATAGCTTATATCTCAATTTATGGTAAAAAAAATACCATCCGAGCGAAGCCGGAACGGGCATCTAGTAAGGTTATATATTTCTAATCAATATTTTTAAATAAAGCCGACCGCCTCGTTGGTTAGTGGCTAGCGTACACGCCCTAACTACATCGACCAACCGTGAGGCTCGGGTTCGATTCCCGACGGGGGCAGGCATTTGTGTGATGAACATTTACGTGTCTGCATTTCCGGGTCTGTGTGTTTATTAAATTTATTCTGGTATCTAATTATTTCTGTGTTTACTAACACCCATAACACAAGCATATAATTTGCTTACTTTGAGGTTAGATTCAATTTGTGTGATTTGTCCAGGAATTTGTGCGGAAGCTCCGCTCACTGCGAGCCGCAGGCCGTCATTCTTTATAGGTATCTAATGTTGCGGATTGTTGTCGCGAACAGTTTACCTGTTGCGGTTCAGGGTTACATTTTCATAAGCTGGTCTATACGTTAGCAAGTGTATATATATCTATAATATGAAAATGAATTACTAAATGTGTTGGTAAGAGCATAACTTCCGAACGACTGAACCGATTTGGATAATTCTTTTTTGTTGTGTTAGTTATTGTTAGATGAAGGTTCTTATGATGAGATAAACCGGGCAAATTGCAGGGAAAATGGGAAAAACAATATTCTATTATTCCCCATAAAAACAGAACGGGTGGCACGAAGTTCACCGGGACAGCTAGTGTATAATAAATATAACATAGTATGCGTTCGTAGCATTCCTTCGACGTACCCTTTGTATTTATCTCTTGCTGAAGTGTATTTATACTCCTTGGTGTATCTATCAAACGAGAAAATGAAATAAAGAAACTGTTTTAACCCGTAACCACAAAAACCGCTGTCCCCAAACCACTTCTAGGTATAAAAGGCTCGGTCATTTAATAATACAGAAGTAAGTACTTAAGTATCTTTACGCCCATATCCCTAGAGAGGTAGGTAGAAGCACAACCAGGGCGCAAGGCCTGATAGGTGATAGATAGGTGGCAAGTCTATCACCAACCAATACCGCTCAACATTTTTTTATAAGAAAATTGGAACAACTAAATTTTTTTTGTTGCTCGAACCGGGAATCGAGCCCGGGACTTCATGCAGTCAGGCCCATCATCTAGACCGCTAGACCACATAGGCGATTAATAATACATCAGATCAGATTTAATAATACGTCTTGGTATGATTCTTAGTTGGTTTCAAACTCAAACTCATTCTACAACATTTTACCAAAACGATAACTGTGGTGGGGTTCGGTCAATATTTTAATTCTAATCGAACCCATAAAAGCTGCACGAACAAAAATACTAACTTTTGCCTCAAGAAACACAAGGACCTCTACACACTGCACCAAGAGCGGCGCTTCTTGGACGCATCACTAGGCTTGGACATTTTACTCGCTCCTCTGGCCCTTGCGACCCATATAGCGTAAAGTTGGCGAGATGTTGGTTTTGTTTTATTCGTACCCAATATCCTACATAGTAGGTGACTTTTTCAAAACAAGTGATTTTTGAAAGTATTTGCATTGAACTGTATACGAAATTTATAGACTTTTCTAAAGTAATATTATTCTTAGAAAATTGAATAAAATTACCTAAAAATGGATAAGAAATTTTTTTTTCTCTTCACGTAGATGTGATACAAAAAATAATGTGGTGCACTAATGTTAATTTAGATAAGGTATGACTTATACCTTATCTAAATTAACATCTTTAAAAAGATGACAAAGTGATGCCTGTAAAAATTGAAATGCAATTTCTCTAATGTGCAATTTGCTCTTAAATGTTGTAACATAACCGCAACCGTATCACAAGACTTGCTCAGAATAGTCTAGTAATTTACATTGCTGAATTGTTCGACTAGTGCAGTCAGTCAAACTAGGTGGTTCAGTTCGCCCGGATTTGTGCACCACAATATTTTTTTCTGGCCGTCGTGTCAGAAATGTCCATTGTGACCGTTGTCGTACTCGGGTGTGCGGGAAAGAGAAGCTGATAAACTCATTCACGAAAAGGCGATTCCCAGACTTCTCAATATTTTTTTTAATAATAACACAGCGAACAAGGTCTAATGTGCAAATTTATTGGCTACCTTAACCTCCGTATCAGAACTCGATAAAGGAAAATATTATCATGGGCGCAAGTGTAGGTAAAGCTGGTCAAGTTCATGCACAGCATGCGATTACGAGCGGCCTTGTTGGTGATGACCTATATTTTAACCTACGCTCACCTTAGAGCTGATGCTCGGCAGAGAACTGGATGGTTTACTACACACAGATGATCCGGTCCATCCGGTCGGTCCGAGATTAATTTTTAAATATTTCATTGCTTTTGCACGTAAAATAGGTGGGTATATCCGTTGCAAATTTCACTTTTTCAGTTTACCCTTTAGTTCTTCCGTTTAGTGAGTTTGGTTACATGTTCGTGGACGAGCCACTAGTGACCTATTTCTTTTAGAGGCGACGCTGGACTGATTTTATTGAAATTTTGTGAGCATATTGAGTAGGTCTGAGAATCAGCCAACACCTATCTTTATAACCCTAAGTGTTGAGGGTGAATTTTTTTATACCCCTTATAAGGGTGACTCAGAACAGCGTCAGCAGCTAGTATTATCTAATAAAAGGGTAAATGACTTTGAGTGTTAAGCCACCTTAACAACTATTGTTTTCGGCAAAAAAGTAATTTATCATTTTTGTGGCTCAAAACACCAAAATGATATAAACGATAGAGATATCTATTTGATTGCTTGTCCGCCTTCTTTAACAAAATATTTTTTTTTTGTTAAATTGTCACAAATATGTCACTATGCTCTTTGAAAGCAGTTTGAAAAAAGAAGTATAATAAATATTGCCGTCTGTCAAAAAACAGCCGATTTCTTGAAAATATGAGTCTAAAATTATTGTGGAATTGTGCAAGAATAATCTTGTTATCAGGGCTATCATTTGGCATCTAAAAGCTAATTCGGTAAAGTTATCAGCCTGAAGACGTAGAGACGTAAGTACGTATCAAAAAACATTGTTTCCAGTACCCAGTAGTACAGCTTGTGAAATAAAATGGTTGTTGACTAAAGCCCCAAAAACAGCCAGACAATGTTTGTTTTATATTACGAGTATTTTTAAAGTTTCTAAGCGCATGCTACAAATTATAGGTAAGGCCGATGGTGCTACTATGAAGTTTTGATCATCGTCATCGTAGGTGTAGATATCTAGTAGCGTAGGTGTAAAAATATAAACTAACTCTTTGATGATTTAATAGGATTAGTAATAATTTAAATAACCAAACACTCGTGTCAAGCAAGCATTTGTATGATGAACATATTTGCATATCTGGGTGTCTGTTAAATTTAACAAAGTACTTAAAGAAAATGCTTTAATTTAACCACATATTACGTACGTGTGGATATATTTTCACTTTTTTTAAGGAAAGATATCATATGATTTGAACTTTCAGTAGCTTAGATGGTTTGAATATTCGTCACCGAGAGACAAGCAGGTTTAAATCTAGTCTAGTACCCCAGGTCCTTTTGTCTTAAAATAATTGTATAAATATTTATAGATATGTTTAGTTTCATTTACATTGTAATATCAATATCATATTATTTCATCATTTGATAATATAATAATTCAATAAGTAGTCATTTGCTACTTTTGGCTCAGAACAATTAGTGTGATTTATCCAGAGTTAACTTATTGTTATTTTTTTATAATTAATATTTGAGATAAGCTCGCCCTTTGTACTTATGTTTATTTTAGTCTTAAGTTTTTCTGTATTTTTTTTGTGTAAAATAAAGAGTTAATAGAAATAAATATTATTGAACTTAAATTATAACATTTTTAGAGCAGATTTTGTATGATAAATTCAAGTGATGGCCATAAATTTATAGAAAACATAGTCTCCACCAAAAAAAAATTAATGAAAATCCATCACTCGTCCTCTAAATTGCCAGTGATGTCCCACTGAACGTGTCAGCTTAATGTTTTTAAATATCTTATTTTATATTTTGATTAAGATTCTAATCGCTACTCCTACAGCTTATTTTTTCTATAGAATAACAACCAATAAGAGATAACAGTGGTCTATTAACACCATGCATGTTGTAGATGCATCGCCGTCCCGTGCTTTTAAAGGGTGCAAGGTCATTATGTTTTCAATCTAACTATTAATCTTCCATCCAGAAAGGAACACATCAGTGCCAAATACTGTCATTTTGGTGTCAGGAATATATAAGGCTGTAGGTCCCTACCTGGGCAAGCGCTCTACCATTAAACTACTAGTATCCTGCTGCACCCCCGTGTTGGTCCGGGCTCCTTTGTAGAATAGACCATCTGCCTTCCTTGCCAGGCAGCTCGTAAAAGGCGAGCAAAGGCTCACCGTCACTAATACCATGAATTCTGACTCTTTGCATACACTCGTGGTATGCAAAGAGGACACCTTTTTAACAAGAGGTGATATGATTCATTAGATATAAGTATCCCGTGTTGGTCCGGGCTCCTTTGTAGAATAGACCATCTGCCTTCCTGCCAGGCAGCTTGTAAAAGGCGAGCATAGGCACACCGTCACTAACATCGTTACATCTTACTAGGTGGTAGAGTTTAGCAGCGACTCGCCCAGATTGGTACCACCGCCTTACCTATTCCTGCCGCCATAACGTCATGACGTGTTCCGGTTCGGAGGGTAAGGTAGCCGGTAAACTTACTTTTGCTCGAGGCCTAACATCCCGGCTCCAGGTTGGCAACGCACCATTACCACCTTTGGTGTCTCTAGGCGGCGTGAATTTCTTACCATCAGGAAATCCGTCTGCTTGTTTGCCTTCCAATATCATAAAAAAAAAACTTATTTAACCTATTCTTGGCTCTAACGAGCAGCCAACCAGAAAGACTGATGTACTTCTCTACACAGGAGGTGTAGAATAGCACGATGAGACGTAGGCTTAGATTTATTATTGCCGGAGATCTTATTTCTAGTAAACCCTATTGAAGTGGGTACCCTACAAAAAATGCATTCACACCCTCTATTGCTTTTTTCATTTATCATCATGTGAGTTACATTTAAAGAATTGTGACCATCAAAATCAATTTGGCTAATAAATAAGTCACAATTAATAACATTATATTTTAGGTCCATTTACAGACCCGGGTACAGAATATCTTATGGTTTGTATATCGCTTCTGACAGTCTTCAGTACGGCGGCGTTTTTTATCTGCCTACCTCTTTGTACCCGCGGTCTATTCTACCGAAGGTGTAACTGCCCTGCTGCTCCTATATGTGAAGACTGTGGAAAATCTTACTAAAGGTCTAACCAATAAAGGACTTATAAGAGTGGTAAACTAAGGTTGTGATTAATCCTTCAATTAAAGATAGAGAGAAAAAAAAGACTACATCGAAAACGCAATTCAAAATACGACTGTATTTTTTTCATTACTAAAGGATTATTTATTACGATTACTGCTATGATTTACTAAAACACTAAAGACCAAAAGAACCTGAAGCCATTCCAAACTAAACAACTAAAATTTCGGTTGTGTTTATCGAATCTCTTAGTTAATATATGCAGATGAGGTGATTTTTTATGATGATTTGTTTAAGCGTCTCTACTGCATTAGCAGCTGTGGGATTAATTGCATGCGGTCCTATATTTTGTGAGAAATTCCTAAAATGTTTTCTAAATAAGAAGAAGCGGTAGATTTGTAAAAATGTGATTTGTTGCGTTTCAATATATCAGTAAATATTTGACATCTAGCCGAGTTTTTATTGCACGTGTTACAGTAGAGCTCTTTACGAATATAGCATCCAGTCTATATATCACCTATTCTGCCATCTTAGAACTACTTGCACGTTCCTGGGTTAAACTTTATCATGGGTTAATACACCCGATTCCCCTATTTCCCTAGGCACTACTGCCTAACGCTACTAACTAGTAACGTCATGGGTATTTTTTCTTTTCCACAGCACTACTATTTTTATTGGCTAATGACACTCGCGGATTTCCCGATTCATTATTACCAATGGAACAACTAAAAGAACGAAAATAACAGATTCAAAATCTAGCAAAATGCTTACCTATAAATCTTGCTTAACTAAAACGAAAAAAGAAGTAATCTAGAACTACAAAAAATGATCACATCTGTACGTCGAATTCCTTACGTTATAAACAGAGAATGTAAAGTGTCAAATCTCACGATTCTTGCAGAACAGACTGGTTTTCTCCACATTCGTCACCATTTTTCGTTACGGAGACTTGACACCACAATCGGACAAAAGCCGAACGATTTGATCCCCTTCGGTTCCATATTGTTATGAACCGGAAGGTTTTTAAAATAAGTATGTACCTATTCATGATAAGATTTTTTTTTCAAGTGATTATCATTAAATCAAGTAAATTTTATTTAAGTCGTTAAACAAATTAAGTATAATGAATTTTCTTACTATTTATACTTATTACTTGTACTTTATACTTACTATTTATACTAATTACTTATTACTTGACGTAGTTAAAATACGGTTCACATCTTAAAATTTAATATTCTTTATTCTTAGGGCTTTACGCCCTTTTAGAAAATTTCCTCTGTTTTTGGAACATTTTTTGTTAATACTACATACGCTCTTATTAGTCGCAACGTAATGTTATATAATCTTTGGCCTTTCTCAATAAAAAAGACTATCCAAAAGTTGGACATTATGACCACTTGGACACACTTTTACTCTTTTTGCCATTTTTACTGTCAGTCATTACGATGAATGAGGTATTTTGAATTTCAGGTATTTTGTGAAAAGGTGATTTTAAAAATGGTACTTAATGGCAAAAGGATGTTTTGAGATTAGGTTCTTATGAACCGAAGGGGTTATAATTTTCCATAGCGCTCACATTGTGACAGCATGTTGCTACTCTCAGGATTTTTGACATACACAACTCGCACTTCCATACAACAATGCTGGGACAAGCACAAAATTATGCAAACCAAATTTAGCACCGTAACTCAAAACATCGCAACTGATTACTAGGTGGGTTCTTACTATAAGTACCAACGCATAATCACTTCGAGTAGTTTAGAAACAGTGTTAAGCAAAAAATACTGTGACACTACTGGCATACGGGTAGTGTTAAGTGAAAGTTTAGTCAGGGTAGTGTCAAGAGAAAGAAAAAATACCTATGACACTACCAGTAGTGCCATGTAGGTATGCCTAATCATACAATAGTAATACATGTTACACATGTATTATGAGAGTAAGGCAGGGTATTTATTATATTCCGAGGGAAGCAAAATAAGTACAACTTGGCCACAAGATAGCGACTTACTACATGGAGTCTATAGGTCATAGTGATTTCTTACCATCACTTGTTAAAGAGTATTTATATTCTTTGCTTACCATCAAGCGAGCCGTGTACCTACTTATTCGCTATCTTAGCCCTTACCTTGAGCTTATCAAGTTTACTATGCCCGCTACCGTCTCTGTAAATTATTTGTATGATAACTTCGAACAGAACTTTTATTGGTTACTAAAGAAAACTCATATTTAGACCAAATGTGTCATAGGTTTCGACACATAGCTTACCGAACGTAATTTATACCAACTCATGGTAAAGGCACTTATCAACAAATACTCATAATAAAGACTTATGCTCTTATCACTTAACAAAATCCCGACTGCATCAAGCAACGGTCTGTGCTGGATGTGCCGATAGATGTCTATTTGTTACCATGGGACCATCTTCCGCCATTTTGTTTCCGCTTTTTGTCTTTGTAGGTGCCCTCGAATGTTAAAAAACTCAATTAGGAAACATGTATTTTATTCTAAACATTAAAATATACACCATAATATCACTTGACTGAATTCTCTACTAGATTAACGTAACAATTGAGCAAATACCAAACTTAAGTAGATTCGTCAACCTTTACGTTTTAGACGAGAAATAAATAAATTAACAAGAACCCTATATATGACACTTAATTAAATTATTGACTAAACTACTATTTGGACTATGATTCATCTAGTATTAGTGGCCTCCATGAGTTCTCGTATCTTTTTGGTAATAAAACTGACACTGCCTTCTTAATTCTTAAACCTAAAGGTTTACCCAACACCGCTTCGTCTAATTTGGCTATTGTCGCTGTAGGTGATAAGTATTCACCTACTAGCTGTGCTGTTGATGTCGGTCGAACAACTTGCACTTTTTCATTATTAATTATCTCTATTTGTTTGTTTGTAAGATCTTCTGTACTTGATCTATAAAACCTTTTGCTTGCCGGTGATAATTCAGCCTCTCCATATATTGATTCATCCATCTTTTCTAATGTTTCAACTTGATCTGTCAACATTTCGTTAATTTCTGTACTATTTACTGGAACTGTTGGTAATTTCAGTTCAGTAACAAAAGATGAGTGCTGAGTGACAGGTGATGATGTAGTCTCAACAGTTTGCAAAGTGGTACTTGAATGTGTTGTAGTTGTAACACTAGATTTAGTTGTAGTAGATGATTTAGGTTTTGTTGTCGTTGTGCTCTTTCTCGAGGCAAATCTCTGTCTTATTCTTCTTTCGGTTGAAGTTTCTGCTGATGATGCACCTCTTGTGATTGATTTTGTGGTTGTACGATTAACATTTGTTCCGTCAATTGCTACTACAGTATTATTTCCAGAACTTTGAATAACGTTTTTGCTTTCGGTGACATTAACAAAGTTTCTACTTCCGCGATATACCGGGGACAATGTGCTCGTATATTCTTGATTGTTGTGCCTTTCATCGACGATTGGTGTCACATAAACTTGCTGCACAGAGTTGCTTGGGGCAGGCTTGGCGTCTTGATTTTCCAAAATCGTAATCGCTTCTTTAACTCCTTGGACGTCTTCGGGGTTCTCTGGTTTCTCTGAAAGTAAAACAATTTGTTGTAACGATGGAATCTAAGTCGTTGTTAGTGATAAAAAAAATATTTTGACACATAACGCTAGTTTTAAACAGTAGAATACAATATAATAGAAGACATTTTATTTCACTTTAACCCTACAATAGTAACGCGATACTAAAATCTACCACAGGATCAGAACGCGGTTACACACTGAGAAGATCAAATCAAAGTACGTGACATTGCGGATCACGAAAAGTTGTTGAACACAAGCGCTAACGCACCACACACAAGAAAAAAAAAAAATTGGGAAGTGAATCCGCAGACTACTTTTTGATCTGGCGCTTAGATGCTGTTGATTGGACAAAATATTTTTTTACCCTAATAAAGAGCAAACAAAATAGCACTATACTCGTTACGTAAATACTATCATACGATTGCAGTTTCACTCGTGCTTTTATTTTTTAACAGACTTTGAAAAAAAGGATGAGATGACATATTGGTCTCCTATACCTATATTTTTTTAATGTATGGCAATCGATTTCTGTGTCGCTAAAAACGTATTTAACGTATTTTTCATTCGATAAAACCTCCCTTCTCCTGGCATATCGAGGAAAATGCTCAATATTGTTGAAATCGAGATCTCCACTGCTAATCGTATCTAAGCTATAATAACGTAAGTGTTTGCCATAGTCGTAGCTTGTTTGAATGGCACATTAACAAGTAAACTTACTCAAAGGATTTCTCATACCAGCCTTAATTGGTAACACACCATCACCACCTTTGGTGTTTCTTTTTACTGTCACGATGTTCGTTTGTACATGAATCCTATGAAAAAAGAGATTACCTTCTATGTCCTTCTTGTATGACGAGAAGAAAGTGAGTGCCTTCATAAGTTGATAGCTTTTTGAGACGGGTATGTTCGTGTCGTACAATCGCATGGTATTCTTGCAGTCGACGTAGAACCACCAATTGCACTTAAGGATTGTCTGGTCGAAGAGAGTAGACTCAGGACAGAGGAAGGATTTCATCACTAGGCCATCGTCTGTGAGAGCACAGACGTGGAATACCTGCAATGGCCGTATAAAAAAGATAACATTTTGCCGGGATTGGTCCTCCTTGCGATAAATCTAAGACAAATATTTTCCTACCAAGCAGCTCGTAAGAATGAACCGTCGAAATATTTCACTTACATGGTAACCATAGCTAAGTGGTACAGTTTTCCGATAAATCTCCTGGAATCATCCCCTCACCTATTCCTGGTGTCATAAGGCCAGTGCTAATCACGCTCGTGTTCCGATAGGTAAAGCATGGCTAACCTTAGATACTATTAACATGTATGAGGATTCAGATCTGAACCTCAGGTTCTCCAAGTGACTACGGATGGTAACAATTACTTAATATAACTGATAACGAGTCGCTTTAACTACGAAAATAATGTTAATTTAACCCCAAATTATTCTCATATTAATATGGCTGTAAATTTTTTAAGTCATTGTTTGTCTTAATTTTAAGTCTTGTTTATATTTTTTATTGATAATAAATACTTATTCGTATTTACTTTGTTGTAACTTTGATTGTATTCCATAAAGTTCATCAATTCATTAGTTTGCAAATTTGTAAACAAAAATCTGAAACCACAAAAATATTATATTAAAAAGAAAGTCTCACCATACAACCTAGGCTCTCGTCTCCATACAAGCCTGGGAAATACTTCTGGTCTCCACAGTGGAAGGTAGTCTCTGGGAGATCAACTTTAGATTGGAAGTGGTCATCAAAGTTCTTTTCGTAGCCAACTGGGTAATATTCTTTAGGTGCATTCATAACCTTACCGCCTGTTGGATTTCTGCAAAAAGTTTAAAGAAAAAGACCATAATGAATACTTTTGAAGAAGACCTACTGCCTTTTTACTTATCAAGATATTCACTATTGTTGATTAGTTTGGCACCAACAACACGAAAAAGACTAGGTGGTAAAGTTTTGCGACGTTTGATGTAACTTTTCTTATTTCTTCCACCGTAATATCAACACTGGTTATTACCATTCGATTTGAAAATTAAAGTAATCTGTAAGCTTATTGTAAACCTTTTACCGCCTCAAGAGTCATGTGCTTGTTTACTGTGTTATGAGTTATGATATTAAAACACACAAATGCCTGCCTCTGTAAAGAATCGTACCCAAGCTTCGCAGATCAACTTATATTTATTATTTATTATTAGGGGTAATTATTATAAAATTAACTATTAATTTTTATATCAGTAATGTTATATGAATGCAATCTCAAGATTATTATGAGGTAGATCATATTACGGCTGCATTGGACTATCAAATTGCCACATAAAATAACAAATTATCTTGCACAATTCTTTTAGTAAAGCTAATGACAGTAGTAAACATTGCAATTTTTGTCGAGAAGAAAAGTAATAAATGATAATAATTAATGGTCGTAGTACCTTTAGTGGCGAAATGGACCGTGACCCAGTTTCGTAGACACCTTTGACATTTACAATTTATGAAGTACTAAGTAAAATCACAAATCATTTGGAAAAGATCACATAAATTCACAGTTTTTCATTACTGATTTTAAATTCGCTGATTTTAAAACATTAAATACAGTGTAGTATGCCCTGGCACACTCTTTACTAAGTTACTGCATTATTGTATGGGGTTCTCCAAAATTCATTTTGCGGTGGTGTAAAGTAATGACATTTAAACCAATAATTTATCCCACTACTAAGTTATATGAATAATTCAAAATACATTTTGTGAGAATAATATTTATTCTTAATACAATAATTCGCAAACACTCGATGGTTCCATATCAGGCTAACTTATTTAAGGGCAAGCGGCGTTGTGGTTCTGTCTGTAATCTTGAGAGATCATTTTTTAAAGTGACGGGTAGGCATTTCTTTTATTTGAACCCATTACTTTACAACAAAATTAAGAAAATTCTTAATATCTATCCTATGTCCTTAAGCAATGTAAGTTAAAACTCAGCTGCTGGTTACAAAACCTGGGTTATGATGATGTGGAGAATCTTTTGCCTACTGGGAATCAGAAATTTTTAATATAAATTTTACAAACTTTAAGTTATTGAAGCTTTTGTCATATTTTTACTCACAAACACATTGGCGCATGCACACATAAACGCACATTTATACACAACACACACGAACACACATAGTTACATGAACACAAAAACACACATACTTATAATTAATATTATGCACAACTAACCCTATTTTATAGAATCTTTAGTTTAAATATTTTACAACAGTATTTTTATGTTATTTGTTTATATTAACTGTATTATTCACGAAAAAGAGTTTATTATGTAATTGTTTTATACGGTGGTGGGCGATAGTAGCTGCGTGACAGTCCTTCGACTATTGCAGTTGCTACCGAACAGTTACTTTATGATACGAGTACCATGTGAAAAAGCTAAATAAAGATATTTGTATTTGTATAGTTTCGCCATATCCGTCGCTTTAAAAAATATAGTGAGTGATTTTTTATATGAGTAAAGATAAATTCTAAAAAACCTAGCTAATTGAGAAAAAAAATAACCTTAGCCTTTAAGCAAGATCAAATGCGATATATGTTAATACTGGAGTTCACAGACAAACCAACAATCAAACAATTATAATTATCTTTTCTTCTGGAATATAGAGATAAAGAGTGTTAGGATCTTTAAAAATATTGTCAAAAAAATAGTCATAAAGAATAATATAATTACTGAATAAGAATAAATAATTTGCATTTAAAATTTGTCCTGATGATAATTTTACTATCTTGTGATAGAAACAGCAGGTTACCCGCCTAAGGTGGTAACCACTTTTTCTATGGAAATTAATATCTAAACAACATATAGCTAATATTTAACTTAACAACTACAAGGTCGATTTAAAACACTGGTTAGGTAGATCCTCTATATATATATATATGTGAAGTAGATATGGGTTTCGTCGTCTAAATATGGACCGCCTCGTTGGTCGAGTGGCTAGCGTACACGCCTAATTACATCGATCAAGCGCGAGACTCTGGTTTGACCCGACGGGGGCAGGCATTTGTGTGATGTCTGCATTTCCGAGTCTGGGTGTTTATTAAATTTATTCTTGTATCTATTTAAGTGTCTCTATGTATTAGTATCGTTGACTAACACCCATAACACAAGCATATAATTTGCTTACTTTAGGGTTAGATTCAATTTGAGTAACTTCTCCAGGGACATTTATTTATTATTATTTATTTATTTAAAAAAAGGAAGAAAGAAATGCCCAGTTCGTTACTACGATGAAGAAGAATATTATTATATAACTAGCAAAAAACTATTGACAAGAAGTCTCTCGCGCTGAGGTTCAACCTTTTTTAAATTAAATTTTGCTCTAAACACTTATGTTTCGTAATTAGGACCTTAAATAATCGCGAATGTAATCAAATTAATTAATCACTAAATTTGCTATTTTCACTATTGGAAGAAGAGATAATGTTTAAGCTTCTCGTTTTAACATAATATGCATAGAGAATTCATTCTAAACTAACTGAGCCGACAAACGTTGTCAGTCTTAACTGTGATTATGACTTCTTAAATTTTCTAATTAATAATAATAAATATGTTCTATCCATTCACACGTGATGCGATGGTAAAGGCAAATAGAGATCATTTTTTTTATACACAGAAAGATGATACTCAGAATTAATGACAATCCAAAGAGCTAAATTTATAACAGAAGTTAAGTTTGTTTATAAAAACTTGTATAAATAAATGAACTATGAAAATAGGAAATCGTTTTTAATAGTTATGATTAGAAAGAAATAAATACCTTTTTGGTTTTTGGGGTACCGGAGCTACCACAATCTCTGGTTCCGGTTCCATCTGGAAAATGACCGGTGCTTCTTCTGTCGTTGTTGTTGTTTTCACTGTTGTTGTCATCGGCATCGCTATATTTGCGTACTTGTTCAATATTTGCTGTTGCCTTAACGCGATCGCTGCTTCTACCGCTTCCATTGATATGTTTCCAACTTTAGCAATTTCAGCTATCTTCGCATCAATGTCTTCCTTATTAAATTTAAGGGCTGTGTCATCGCTATAACCAGTAATAGTGTTATAGTCGTCTACCTTCTTAGTGTTATATGCTGGATACATATTCGCCAAATCGTGAACTTGATGTGGTACATTGTCTATAAAGTTAGAAACAGGTTTGAAATTTGGAACAGAAAACCTATGTAATGGCTGATGATTAAGAGATGATATAGCAGGATTGTTAAAAGCAGATGTAGGTATGATAGTTGTTTGTAATGAGACAGGCAAAGGCACGAATGGGTTAACTGTTGTTGATATGAATCTCGATGAGTCCGTAATGATTGGAGATGGTGTGATTCTAAGCAATGGTTTGAACTGAACAGCAGTCATGTGTGATACCATATTTGATATTTTGTCACTTGATAAATAATTCTCACTTGGATACACTAGTGGGCCATTTTGAGGAATCTGCAATGGAGCATATTTTTTCTTCAATTGCGAAGCTACTGGAACCACTTTGAGGGTATCTTCTTTAGCTGGTAAAGGTCTGAAAGGTGGCACTCCCATTGGTAGTGGTTTCGCCATAGTTACTGTAGGTTGTGGTCGATTATACACAGGTGTTTCAGCAGTTGGTCCTGCAACTACAATAGGTTGCATATGTTGCACAGGCTGCATAGGTTGTATAGATGGCATCGGTTGCATAGGTGTAGCTACCCGTCTGTGCAAAGACGAGAGTTTATCTATTGCAGCTTGGTTGGGACGACTCACTGGAGCCACAGGACGCATCATGATTCTATTCTGTTTCCCACGTTTCTGAAATTCAAACATATTACATAACGTTAGCAATTTAATCTCAGTAGGAAATTTTAAATTGTAGTGACACATTACTTAAAAAGGAATGACTTAATCGAATTTTCTTTTATCGTTTAGCCGTGTCCTTTTTTCCTTGTAACAAACTAGCTGTTGCCCGCAACTTCCTACACACAAGGAAGTGACTTTTCATGGTTGGTGATAGGAATGAAACCATTTTTTTCTTTCTTTGCAAGTTATCTAAGGTGTTGATTAAGTCCAAGTAGGTTAATCCACTCAGTAGTTTTGGCGTAAAAATTTAACAGACAAACCGACTACCAGGCATCAAATCTCGTTTTAGGTTTGGGTTTGGGATTATGTAGTAGTCATTGTTTTTTAAAAAACATTCCACTAAGGTATACATTTAGTTCTATGACTGTTTTACTAACACCCGAAGTGAAAAGAGGAGTGTTATAAGTTTGACGTGTCTTTCTGTGGCATCGTAACTTTTCAACAAATGGACCGATTTCGATGCGAATTTTTCTTGGAAAGGTGATTTTTAAATGAATACGTTTCGTGTTCTTTTATCTTTAAATTTTGCAATTTGGTTTAAACAAATAAAAACTAACTTTCATAACACTTTAGCTTTGGGTATTTAGCCACTTAGGTCTTACCAATATTTCTTTTAAAAAATATGAACTTTTTTAGTTTATTGGTAACATATTTTATTTTGGTTAAAAATTTGAAACTTTCGCTAGCGAATAAGACGAAAAGTATTGACTTTAAGAAAAACCGTATGGAAAAAAGTTTATTCAAATTGGTCTATTTAACAATCGATGTGCCTTAATAAAAATAAAAGTTCCACACGCAAGAAGAGGTGGCATCAATCAGCTTAATAAAGACCTTGGCAGAACTGAAATTTCAAGGAGGATGGCAAAATCGTATCTGATGACGAAACGGTGGCGTCACGATATGACATCTATAAAAAAAATACCCTTATTTTTTAAGAGCTTTAATAACATAAGAAATATCTTTTTAAGTAGCAAAAAATGTTATCCATTTATTTTTGTTTTTGTAGCCTTTAAGATTCATTTCACGTATGAAATATCTTTATAATCAAACACAAATTATTAATTATTCACGTTTTTTTAGCTTCCGACTGTAATGTAGTTCAATTACTTTATGCCTATGATTTAAATTACTATTTACGTGTGATGTTATGGCAATCCTGTTGTATAAAATACAAGTGCAAGGTATATGCAACATAGAATTTCATTTAATTATGGATCAAAATCTGTCTGCTAAGCGGACCAGACTCCAGGAGCCGGCCGGAAAGATTCTTTTGACAGCGAACGCTAGGAGTCTGATAGACAGAGGTAAGGGCGCTTTGACAAGTGTTCTATTTTTTTGGTAATTCTCTGAGAGAAAGCGAAATAAATAAAAAACTCGATCGCTAATTACCCTTATTTATTATCGAAAACTACACTTTTATACAACGCCACAGTCGTGTGAAAGGTGATTGTGGATTCTAACCTCAAAAGTAATGTTGAGGTCATTGTAAAAAATCGTATCTATTTAGGTCTGATTTTGAAAGAGAAGGTGCTTAGTCCATAAAACAAACCTATCTTAGAATAGCTTATTTCGAGACATGACAAAAAAAGTCAGGTCCAGCTCCTATAGAAATGAGGCCGTTGTTCTTTGTAACAAAAATCCGTGCTGCTTAGTGAACCTTTTTAATTTTAACGTTATTATATTTTAATGTGTGTGTATGTGTGTGTAGGTATTTTAATATAAAAAAAAATAGTACAACCTTATCAATTGTCATGCTTTTATGCTACTATGATAAATTAACATAGCTAGTGGAGTGTGATGTTAGTGTCAAAAAGTGATGTTAGGGTCAAAGGTGGTTATGTGCTGGGCCAAAAAATGCCTACTCACTGTTCTATTAGATTAGAGAGACACCTCTTAGTTGATAAATGACTGTGTAACCTTCAACGTTGACGTCAATTGTTACCAACATCATCCTAGTGTTTATTCCGCTTGTTTCTAAATTCGAACTTTTGTCAGTAACAGTAGGACTCTTACTTTTCAATTACACAAGGAGCTACTTATTAAAATTAAACACAAAAATCAGAATTAAAAAAAGACGGGTTGCATTCCGGGAGTGCGGGCGGGCAGAAGTGGAAACTTGAATACTTAAAGTTGAAACTTGAAAACTTGAAAGTGAAAAATTTTTTTGCAATGGTTAGGGAATGATTTTGCACGAATTTCTTTTATTTTAAATATGAAAATACTGTCATTTATGCGGTAGAATACAATATTCATTTATTGCGCTATCGTTCACAATCATGACAACACGAACATTCGCGCTAGCGCCCTGTGACGATTAAACGAAACAGCAGGCGCAGGCATACATTTTCGCCGCGCCATAGAAAGAAAGGGGGATTCTTCCTCTCCTACGCCGTGCCGGCTGTTTGCTCTCAATCCTTCTTACGAATTTTCGATCAGGTCACGTGTCCTGACGCGAGTTTAGAAGTTTTTGCCCATTCCAAAAAAGAGCGCAACGCCGGTAAAGAAACTTTTCATTTTTGTGTCTCTTCAAACAAATCTACTATACTGACTGTACAACGATATATTTTATTAGTAAGGGTATAACCAGCTGATTGAAGGCCTAACTAAAAATGAACAATTCAAGTTACATGAAAGCTTTTAAAAAGTACGCACCTCTTGTTTTGTTGTTGATTTATTGGACGTGTCTACTAATATATTTGGAGCACCATTTTTGAAGCTCACTGATCTCCGTCGGCTCGGGTCCTGGTTGGTCAGCGATTGTTCGAAACCTAATTCGTCTCCAAGACTGAAACCTGGAATAAGGTTTACATAAAAAGTAAAGAACTTGAAATATTATTATTTTTTCTGTTTGTATAGCGTCAGTGCCCGCTCTTGTCATGCATGACATTCAAGTAGTAGGGTAAGATAGCTCATTCATTTTCGCGCTTGGCCTAAAATCCTAACTTTAAAGCAGCGACTCATCACCAAGATATATTCTTCTCTACCTGTGCCTGGAACTTCGTCCGCATGGACGAACACATGGCATACGATGTTTCGACAAGATTAAGTTAATGTATACATTTGCAAACCAAGAATTGTTTTGGTGAAATAGGAAGGAATATTGTTACAATAAAAAGATCTAATGTACTCCTATTAAGCGCAAATAAAGATATTATTATTATTACTATCGAATTAACAAAAAAGTTATGTAAGAGTATTAATATAATAACAATAATTTTATAATTTAGATTTTTTCTAAAATAAAATTAGCCTAAATTAATTCCTCCCTGTTACATCAGCTACCTGCCATTGAAAGTCCTGTCAACATCGGTCCAGCCGCTTTATTATTTAACCGGAATAAATAGACAGAAAGACAAAAAATGTAAAAAAAAGTTATTTACGTTCATATATATACACACATTTGTGTGCATGTAGTAAAAACCCGTTATTTTAATATTACAGACAGACACTTCATTTATAGTAGTATGTATATATTATTATTTATTTATTTTAATCTCATATGCTTTTTTTTTATTTTAACCGAGCTTACAACGAAACTACTATTAAATTTGGATAATTAAACTACCTTTAAGCTAGCCTAACTAGCCTAACGCTTAAAGAACTTGCCATTTAACTTTGGCGTCCATTGTCGTGTTCCAGCTAGATAGGTACAGTGAAGGGGAAAAAACTGGTAAAATCTTACCTAAACTTGCGTGCGCTTTGATGCCCCCAAGATTCCGTACCCTGAAGAGGCCTGACTTTTTGAACGCACAGTTTATTTTGAAACCGAAGTCTGATTCCAGGACACAGAGCGGTTGCACCTCTGTAAAGAAATAAATAACATAAAGTAAATATAAAGCCCTTTAGACCATTTACTCTTATTGATCTAATCCCAAAGTACGGAAAAACGGTGTTTGAAAGTAGTATATGTAGTCAAAAATTAAAAAAAACACCGACACAAGAACTTAATTTCTCTTTAAAAAGTAAAAAAAATGCTGACGTTCGGTTACTCTGCCCACTTTCACCCCCACAACTTTTAAACGGGTTAACCGATATTCATTAAACATGTCTAAGAACACTCGCACATAAGTTACCTTTAATACAAAAAAAACTAAATTGAAATCACTGCATCCGTTCAGGAGTTGTGATGCCACATACAGACAGACACGTCAAATTTGGTAACATCCCTCTTATTGTGTCGGGGGTTAAAAATACGCAGACTCGTAAATACAGATATCAATGTTTATCTCACAAATGTCTGCGACTCGGGGAATCGAATCTAAGTCTCGCAAATGTTCAGTAGCACAAAATGTTTGCGTTACACGGCCTTAAACGAGACAATCTAAATCCATTACTTATTTGATTAGGTAACGATATTTATAAATTTCGTACTTTAGACAAGCTTGTCTCAGCCTACAGCTTCAACCAGAAGTTCCTGAAATTTTATTTCATCTACTCTACTTATTTTGTGATAATGCGAAGACTCGCTCCTTAGGTTTTGATGCTAAAATAACTTGCTGTCTTGCTATAGTCGTGTTCCGGATGGGAGAATCGAGTAACCGATAAACTACCCTGCTCAAAACGCTTGCAGTAATCTCAGTTTGAGAGTGGCAATGAACTAACAATATACCTAGTCTTGCCATAAATATTGTAATAAAGAAAAAAAATATTTTTTAACTGCAAA
>NJDD01000633.1:57677-71482 GCA_002245505.1 Calephelis nemesis
TATCTGTGGACAGGATAAGTATGGAAATTACGTATAGGATAGGCCGTCGGATACGCAGCTATCTAGATTGCTGGAAATCCATCTTTAGAGAATCATTATTAACATTGGCCGTAAGTCTATGTAACAAAATCAAGATCAGAATGTTATAAATCCTTACACCGGTAAATCTCGAATTGTCAATAATAACTTGGAATTAAATATAGATAGGAGCTATGTTGAAGAAGATGTGAAAACAGCAACAAAGTTTCAAAAATTCTTCTTCAATGTCCCAATAGAAACAGACAAAACTCTTTGCTCATTTAAAATTATTACGGAAATAGTGTTGAAGCAATCTGTAACCGGATGTAACAAAGTTTTCGTATTTACTTATGTCGCTACGAAGAACGTAATAAAAGCTTTTAAGTCATTTCAAACCATTCCTAAATCTATGTTTCAAACAAATTAAAAGTCAGACTTGTGGGGACTTTAACAGAACGTCCCCACAAGTCTGACAAAAACTTTGACTTGATAAAACGGTCGCATCAATAATTTATGATGTTGCACAACATTTGACAATTATATTTAAATGTCCATATTGAATTATGTATCGAACGAAACAAAACAAGATAGTTTTAAATCCTTATTTCAAGCGGGTGGCACTTACGACTCTACAAATTTTCGACCTATTTTGGTTCTAAAAATTAATACTTAATCAGATGTTAAATAACTTTAGTATAAACAAACCGTTACACAATAAACAGTTTGGAATTACCAACGGTTGCCATTAATACATTAATAGTGAATTTTTAGTAAGATAGGTCATAATTTTTATATGGTTCCATATTCATTTTTATTATCATCCGACCAGTGGTATTTTATTTATACTAAATGAGACCTCAACAATTTTAGATCAGCAGTATGTTAATAAAAGAATAATTATCAAATCCAAACGTGGAACTTAAACTTAAGTTAAAAGAACTTAAGTTTTACAGCGATTATTTGTTATCATAACTTTATGTGTGGGGGCTTTGTATCCTCTAACAAAATATTCCAACAGTGCTGGGGGCAGGGTTAAGGGAAGAACGTAACTCTGACTTATCTTTATTCCAATTGTTGATGTTACATTTAAAGAAAGATAAACTGCTTCAGTTTTTTCTGCGCAATAAAATTATTTAGTTCCCTGTTATTAAAACTGTTCCATATTTTAAGGTAGACAAATTCAAAGATTTATTAATTTCATCAAACTCAAAGCAGTTTCGGAGGTCAATACGAACAAAAATCGACACACAAGATTTTACAGATGACTTTTAAAACTTTTACAAATATGATAGTTTTATGCCACTCTCGACTGACAATAGAACAAATTCCCTGTAAGAAGCAGTGACCGATAATATGCGAAGTAACAATAACTTAACCCGTGTCGTCAGGTGTTTTGCAAAAGCAAGCGAAAGCGATTGCCGCCTGACCTCCGTGACCGTTGGCTTGAACCTCTTACAATGGGAACCCTCTGTGTGTGCACTGTGTGCTAAAACATAAAGACAGACGTGATGTAAATGCTATAGCTATTATTATATAGGTTATGGCGACCACGATTATTACGAGAGATGTGGGAGTAAGCCACTGATTTATACATAATTCTAAAATTTTCTTAACTTTACAATTGAAATAGCAACAAATAAAGTATTTTAAACCCAGTTAGCCTAATGTGAAAACATGCATATCCTTTATGGAATAAAGTTTGTCCTACAGTGTGCTCCTTCACATTCATTACTTTTTTCGTACCAATATGCCGATTTTGCAGACTCTTGCCACCACCTCGGATAGTGTCTTATCGATGTGGTCATGTAATGTCAATCTAGGTCTCCTTGAGTATATACAATCACATACATTTGCATTTTGTATCTTATGTGCCATTTTTCCCCACCAATGGAGTTTGCCTTTTCTCATTTTTTACAAACGTTTTTTTTTTATCACACTCTCTATCTCTCTAGATCTGTCTAGTAGGAAGTTTTTAAACATATTTTTAGAGATAGAAATGGTTAATGTAAATAAACCTTAGGATAAAGATTTTTTCCTAGGCCTTTATAAAATATACATTTTCGTTGCACATTTTCTTTTTTATCTCAAACGGTTCAGCCAGCGTATACAATTAAGTGAGTAAAAACCGCTTTTTTTGACGGCTTCGTCACAAAATACGGAATTTTCTCTACTATACAAATAATTACAGTAGTACTATTTCAATTATGCGCTTCGGTTATATTCGTCAAGCTTCGGAAATCCGAATGTATTTTAAGATATATCTATATAGAGTTGTTATTACACATACTTATTAATTATTACGGTGAAATTTAGATTAGGTCAACCTATTTAAAAATAAAATTATAAAGTGTAAAAAGTGTAAAGCCGATAATAGTATTTGTAATAGCAGTACTGTAAGTCCATATTTTAAATAAAGAAACACTTGTACTGTTTTACGTATCACTTATACTTTATTATTTTATAAATAGCCTACCGGTTTCGCTTTTTACAGCATCATCAGGGCTAGAACTTAAATTACTGAACAACATTTTTTTTTATTATTTTTTTTTATTTTATTAATAAAATATTTGGAAGTTTTACCAAGCGCCGACGATGGAAAATATCAAATATAGTACTGTAAGTTGTAGTTTCAAAATCTACGGGAATTAACACAATAGAACATCTACAACTTTTACTTAAAACGGTCACGTGATCAACGGACAGCTACTTAGACTACACAAAGTTAAAAATTTACACCGAATGTAAAATTCGGAAAATACAGTCAGAAAAATTAAAACAAATTCAAAAAATGTTTTGTTACTATACTTACTTTAAAAAAACAAAACATTACAATAAAGTAGATATAAAATTCTATTAAGCAATTCTAAAATAATAATAGAGTTATAACTATTGTATTAGAAGATATGTAATGGTTCGATACAATCGGCGGCCATCACACGTGTCTCGTCGAATGTCGTAACGAGATGTCTTCGACGGAATTACCGTGAAATCGTATGTATCTCCGCGGAACGGCACTTACACATTGTTCTGGTGCCGGCCCCGCCAATTATCCGGTAAAAGTGTTTGATATTACTAGTAATGGCTGGTTTTTGTAAACTAACAATGTACAGTTTTTGCTCAGTGAAATTGATTTCATCTTTCTAGCTTCTAGTTTTCTTTAATAATAGACTTGTGGTTAATAAAACACATTTAAAAGTGAAATTAGAGAGCTCGGTGTACAGATAGTTAAGTAGGTCCATATTGTTCCCAGGCTTTATTAAACATCCCTGGACAAGTTATAAAATTTGAATCTAACCCCAAAGTAAGCAAATTATATGATTATTTTACGGGTGTTAGTCAACGATACTATGAGTATAGAGACACTTAAATTGATACAAGAATAAATTTAATTAACACCCAGACCCGGAAATGCAGACAAGAATAAAGGCCAATCGTATTTATTTCCTAAATCGTAAGAAATAATCGTCGTTATGTTTTTTTTGTTCACTAACGCCGTCATTAAATCTTGGTGATTAAGTTGCAAAGTCGTGCTTGAATTAATTAATACATATATCACCTTAGCGTCCGTTCCCAAAAAACTGCAAAAAAACCGACTCCAATTTTGTTACCACGTTGCAATTTCATGATTATTTATTGGTAAGGCAGGTGATAAATAAATTAAAATTTAAATGGGACCAGCTCGGGATCGTGGCCTATGTTTCGGAAAAGAACCATCAAAATCTGTTTGTTGTAGGCTGAGAATTCGCGTACAAAAACATACAGAAAAACAACGTACAATTAAATTGATAACATCCTCATTTTAAAAGTCGGTTGCAAACTATTATTATTATCATTATTAAACTATACCCCCGTGTTGCTCCAAACTACTTTGCAGAATAGACCATATTTTGACTTCCTACCAGGTAGCTCGTAAAAGGCATGTATTGGTTTACCGTCACTAACACCGAGACATCCTACTAGGAGGTAGTTTCGCAGCGACTCGCTCGGATAGGTAGGTACCGCCGCCTTACTTGTTCCTGGTGCCATAACGTCGGTGCTTGCCGTTGGCGTGTTCCGGTTCGGAGCGTAAGTGGCCTGTAAACTTACTTTTGTTCTCCCAGCCTCAGGTTGGCAACCTTATGTGTCTCTAGTCGACATGTATTTCTTACCATTAGGAAATCCGTCAGCTTGTTTGCCTTCCAATATCATAAAAAAAAACTCTATCCACAGGGTTAGATGGTTAATATACATAAATAAATTAATATAAACGACGAGTATTTCTTACCATAATTCAAATCCATAAAAAACGTTAAAAAATCGTTTCGGGAAAGTGTTTGTAGAGAACGGACATTTTCTTGAGAAAGTTTCACACGATATTTGTAACGACTGGTTCTTTTTTTATTGGCATAGAATTCGATCTATATTTTATGATAATGTAATAAATTAAAATTACCGTTCTTGTGCTAAGATAAACTTCACGTAATATTCAACAAACATAATGCTTGTTTAAAAACTTGATATGACTCAATATTATAAACTCTATTAAGTTAATCACTTATTGTTATAATTTGAGATAATAGGCGACGTAAAAAGTTTTTAACAATCACATGACGCATTTTACGAGTCATTAAGAGTTAGAAACATATTTATTTAAAATAAGGTTAATGTTTCTTTTAAATAATAATCTATATATCAATACGTGAAGCAAAAACTTTGGATCCTTTTCTACGAAAATTGCGCGGATTCAGGAGCATAAAATTTGGCACACTTATAGTTTATGTGTAGAAGAAGTGCTGAACGCTAATATTTTTCAAAAATAATGCACGTAAAGTACATTAAATCAATAAATGAAACATTACCCATGCATTTGACACAGACAAACAAATATATTAAAAATAACGATAAAAGATCACAGATGGCGCACTAAAAAGTTTGGAAACAAAGTAGTTGGTCTTGAGAAATAGAGATGGCGTTCTTATCAACAAGATATTAAAATTTATTATGGTCGAATTTCGACCAACGGGCGACCACTAGTCTATATTAATAAGCTAACCCATTGCGACACAGTATTGTAATATTATCTGTTATCTAGTGGTCTTGGGGTTGACTACATTAGGGACCAGGTATGATTACAGGGTAGGACATACAAAATGTGTTTTCTAACAAGCGACGTTGCCCGCGATTGGTTAAATGTCCAGTTGTTAATACGTAATCTACCAAATGTTAGACCTTGAGCTAATCGTGAGTGCTTGCTTGTACCTCTGCCTGCTTCTTTGGGGAAATTATTTTTTTATTGATGTTTTTTTGTTAATAGAAACAGTCTCCCTATAGTTTGTTTATCAGCTACTGTTTCTAAATAATGAATTGAAATATTTTAACGTCATATTTCTCGGTATTCGGTATTGGTCGGTATTCTATTAAAATAAACTGAGATAACGAAAAACAACGTTTAGTATGTAAAGGCTTTTTTACAGACAAACAAAAAAATATTTTAAAAAAATATACGATACCTTCAGTTACCAGGTGTAGCGATTGTGAGTTGCTAATCTGAGACGTGGACTTCATGCATCTTCATTCATATTCAGCATATCGCAATAGGACGATGCAGAGCACTGACGTAATGGCAGTAGTAATTATTAAGAAGGTGACCAGCCCAGGCGAGTCGTTGCAAATCTCTTCTTTCGAATTTTGTAACGATATTAGATCACACGATTGCTTGTTTTTTTTTTAAATATACTCTATGTTCTACGAGTGGAGGTCGAAAAAATTACAGAGGCGGAGATCGGTTCTAATTTATACAATGTAGTAACATATCGTCGTCAACAGCCGAAACTAGTAAAGAAAGTGGCGGTCTAACCATTAGCATGCCGTAATTCGATAAGATGACGCAACTGTCCATACGTGTGTCCGTCTGTTTGAAACACGTTTGGTATTAATGAAGCGCAGGTCACTTTCCATTTCACGCGAGAAAGTGTAATGGTATGGTCACGGTTGGATGTTCAAACAACGCGAAGGCTCTTCAAATATGTCCACTGCGGAACGTACACTCAACGTTACCAACGATATATATACACATATAAATCGTGCTGAGCTGTTTCTGTTGATGATTCTCTGACTGTATTATTACTCCAGATAAAAATGATTATATGAGTTTATATTATATGAACGTGGATTAATGTAGGTACCTGGAGACCATTATGTTGCCATTCCATGATTAAATCGCTCGGATGTTATCCGAGGGTTGGGTCAAAAGTCTTCGAAACCGGCGTGTTTGTATGAGAAGGGTAATGGATGTGAAGGAAGCAAGACAGGTTTGTCAGGATCGTGGGGTTTGGCCCTCGATACTCTCTGCCTACCCCGTAAAGGACTTATTTATTTATTTATTTAAACAGATACACCACTGGCTTATCACTAGACATTGTAAATTACACTACATATCAGTTTTGTTCAAGATGATTTGCCTTTAAGGTATATACAACATTCACAATAACAATGCAGTTACAATGAGATTTGGTGTGAATATATGTGTGTATGTTAGTTTATAATAAGGTATATCCCCGAAAGTTAGACAGAGGTGCAACCAGGTCACCCACGACTAGCCGAAGACACTAAGTCCTACAATGTGGTAGTTGACTAGCCAATCGCTTACCGGGCTTTGACGACGACGACGATCCGACCTAAGGATCAAACCCAGGAGCTCATGGAATCAAATCTACAGGCCAGAGACAAATGAAGTGGGGTAGTATCACAGAGGCGTTTTATATTAATATACTTACTTGAACGTCTTAAAGTAAAGATTGTTTAGCTAGTTATGCTTTCACCTTCGATCAGTTCCACTCTTTCCATCAGGTGGCTGTTCAATGTACTGTGTAAATTAATCACTAAGCTGTTTGACATCAAACCTACTTTAGAGTTTAATTTGGTAAATATTTTAACGTGAAAACTTAACAGGCAGATAAACATTTTCAAGTAGATGACAAATTACTCTGTATCTAGAAGTAAATAAGATACTAGAAGTAAATGACAGATAACTTTATATGAGACTAGCTGTTACCTGCGGCTTTACCCGCGTTTTCGTTGGAATCCTTTGTGTGACCGGGATTAAAAGTAGGCTACATGTTAGTCTAGGTCACAATCTATCTGTGCAATAAACAAAGAGTAATAAACATACACACATCCTTACAAACCTTCGCATTTGTAATATTAAGTAGGATAGAAATGGCAGACATTCAGGCTGATTTCCTGTCCATAAAAAATACACGTCGCCAATAAACACCAAAGTAGGTAATTATGACTTGTCGATATGGGACTGGTGTGTTGAGCCTCTTATGTGAATATTGTAAACACGAGATTAACGAGCACTAAACTACTGCGACCGGAGTAAATAAAGAGATGCAGTCAATTTAGGTGAGTCGATAATTTCACGTATATTTCCATCAAAATACAAGTATGAGTCTTTCTTAAGATGAGATAAAGAAAAAAGTTCTTGGAGTTACCAACCTATTATATTCAATGCAGTAGGAGATGAAAGAATATAGAACACTAGTTCGCAAGAATTTGTGTACAAAAGTGACAATACCACGTATGAACTGCACATTTGATTTTAAGCTTTATCTGCTATTATCAAGTTCAATGTTACGAAAGTCTATTACACTATTAAACACATTGAGTCGTTACAGCACTAAAATCAGAACACTGGGCCAACACTTGGGACTATAAATTAATGACATTTAAATGATTTTATGTATATCCTATATAATAATTCAAAATAAGTATCTTGAGAACATATTTATTTGCATAATTTGTTTTTGTTATTGTTTTGAATAAAAAGACCACGAGTACCTATTAAACCTAAAATAGTAAGCTTATATGTTAAAAAAAGGGAAGAACTCCCTTGAATTAACCATATATTTTCGAAGTGAAAACTTCTTTAGCGGCTTTGCGCACTTTTTTTGGAATGGGTAAAAACTTCTACACTCGCATCAGGACATGTGACCTGATCGAAAATTCGTAAGACGGCGTAGGGCGCTAGCGCGAATAAGACGGTGCAAGGTGCTCGCGCGAATGTTCGTGTTGTCATGTTTATGTTTATTTATTTGCCTTCAGTAGTGTACATATTAGATCTTACATTCTATACATAGTGCTTACTACTGTACCAATTACTGGCATGTAAATATAACATAATTATTTTAAAAGAATAAAAAAAATAATGTTAGTAACAAATAATTACATGTTATCGATTAATGTCAAAGAAATAATATTAGGCACATAATGTCAAAATAATAGCTAGTAATAGTCATGTCAATTCGGATAGTTTTAAATAAATTCAATAAATTCAAATTCAAAAAAGAAAACATTATATATAGCCATATAACTTTACTTGGATTTTACTGCTAGAAAGTGTTTGTCTGGAAAATGTTTTTGTATTCTACCAGATAAATGATAGTACTTTTATACTGATAATTAAAGCAATTAGTTCAAAATTATTCCCTAACCATTCCAAAATATTAAAAATTCACAACGTTAATGTTCAAGTTTTCACTTCTGTCGGCACTCCCGGAGTGCAACCCGTCGTTTTCTTGTGCTATCTCTAGTTGATCTTTCAATTGTTTCAATGTCAATGTAAATGCTAGATTTTAAAATTTTGTTGTGGACCTGAAAATATTTTGTAAGTTATACAATACTGAGTAGACGCATTTTGGTATTACTTAAGCGAAATAAATATTTAAATTATTATATCCTCCTGTGTTATCAAATATCTTAATTTTAATTTATTGTAGATTATGAAGCTTAATTAAACATTGTTTAATTTAATAATAATAACTATTATCTTTTGAGAAAATTTTAAAGAAACATCTTGTTATGATAGCGTTGAAGTCTTTTGTATCAAATTTCCTAAACTCTAACGTCAAGAAATTTTCATGCTCATGATAACGATCACGAAAATAATATTAGGTGTTTTTTCATGTTCGCGGGCTCGCACTCAGCTTTTAGTGGTTAGCCATTATGTGTTGGCGTTCAGGTAGCCAGTGAACCTACTTTAGGGTTGATTATGTGTTATTTGTGCTTTTCAGTCCACAGACAACATCTATTTCTCACCATCTAGAAAACCTTCGGCTTGTAGAAGGATAACATGCCACATAAAAATAAAATTACAATTTTTACCGATGTTGCCAACAATCAAAAGAAGGTCAGACCTCAGAACCATGAACATCGTAATTAAGATTTGAGCACGTGTATTTATTTATACGTAACTATATATTGCTTCTATATAATAACGTTAATAACACCTCAAACAGCACACCACGGCCGTAACGATACAAACTCTCGCTTTTAAATACACGCAAGCCTTTATGGCACGAGATCCGATGATTTCGTCCCACAGCCAGACGTTATTAAGTTATATTAAAAACTCCATGTTGCAACTTAATTCAATTTAAATTAAAACAACCAAAAAGTGTCAAGTTTCAATTGAAAAAAAATCTAAAATTTGTTAGTTTCCCCAAAAGTGTTGAGTTAATAATACACAAATAAATACAATTGAATTAAATACTTACGTTGAAAGGTAATAGATAACTTACACCTTCTTAGCTTAAGCCAAATCTTATGTAACAAAAATGTATGGTCTCTAGCCAACAGTAATGTTATCCCTTATTCCTATTATTCCATAGTAAAAAAACAAATATATAATAAATAAATAAATATCCCTGAAGAAGTTACACAAATTAAATTTAACCCAAAAATAAGCAAATTATATGCTTGTGTTATGGGTGCTAGTCAACGATACTAATACATAGAAATACTTCGATAGATACCAGAATAAATTTAATAAACATGAGACACGAGAAATGCAGACATCTAAATATTCATCACACAAATGCCTGCCCCCGTCAGGAATCGAACCCAAGCCTCACGATTGGTCGGTGTAATTAAGCGTATACGCTAACCACTCGACCAACAAGGTGGATGACTATTCACAGTTTAACAAAAACGACCAAGCACATCTTTAACACACTTTTGGGACTAGATAAGATAAATATATAATAATCCGCAAGCAATAATTAGTATATTAGACATATAAAGTAAGAAATTTTCAGCTTTTATAAAATAACCAAGGTCTGGTATTTCGTAAATCTCGGGCTGCAACTCAAATATTTTTTATTAAAACGCATTTCACCTATTTATTCTGATTTGAACTTTATGTTTACTGAAATTAACACTATATTAGCTTATCTTGTATTAATAAAATAATAAACTAGTATTACTCAAATTCATTCATAAATGTATATTATTGTAAACAAAATAAGCATTTAAGAGACTACCTAAAAGTAATATTAGATAACTGTTGCAGTGCGCAAGATAATTAACTTAATTTATATTTATAAATAGTATCTAATCCTTAAAAGGTAACGATTCTAATTGTTGCAATTAATTAATGTTATGAAAATAACTTTCTGAAAAAATTCATATCTTTTAAGCATTACATTGCTAGCATTAGTTGTAAGCTAATTGTATGTTTGTCTCGTTAAAAAATTGTACTTTTTTTTAAATTTAACTCGAAAAGGTTGAATATTAATCTTTATAAGAAATCACTTCTGAATTATGACTCATCTGTCGGAAAAAGTAATATCAAAATTTATTCGTTTTTTTCAAGTAATTGCGCATCAAACAAATAAAAAACACCCCTGTGAATTGATAACCTTCTCCTTTTTGAAATCGGTCCAAACGTTTAAAAAGGTACGGAATAAAATAATACAACAACCGTCTTATTAATAAACACGAAGTAACGTACTCTAAGGTTCAACCTGGTATCTTTATTACAGTGTCATACATACTATATATAAATTATACTATAATCATAAATTATATGTCTAACATGAATTTTAAGCACCGACATTACCACTTACAAATACATAGGGTTCCACCAACTTACCTATTCTTTCCAGCATAATAACATTGTTATATTCTGGTCCGAAGGTTATCTACCAGCTGATAGACTTGCACATTTGACTATCGCAGCCAAAGGACAACGCAGCTAAAACATGTATGACGTTGATTGGCCAAGGTTGTCTCCCACCCTCAGGAGAGCCGTATTGTTCGCTGTCACTTATACCATAAAAAGAGGAATAATTAATTTGGAGAATCAGTGAGGGTGCTTTGAGACCAGACCTCAAGTATCTGTCCTCGTCTATATTTAAACAAACAATTATATTTAAGAACAAACTATTTCGTGCGAATATCCGACAAGTTTCACACGTATTCGCGGTTTGCACTCCATGTTTTCAATTGTTTAGATTGGAGTGATAAGATACGTTGAAACTAATATTTATAGATAATATTTGGAATTTAAATATTGTTAAGTTAAGGCCATGTTTTATATGAATTGGTGTCTAACAAATATCTACACGTTTAGATAAGACCGAAGCAGACACTAGGAATAAGGTGTAAACGACTAGACGTATATTGATCAAAATTGAGTGGGTTAACTTGTCATAAAAAGCACATGCACTTAACCAAAAAAAATATAATCACTGGTTTTTCTTACTTAAATGTTATGAGTGATGAGAAAGCGCAATAAATATATTTTTATATAATATAGGAAAATATGTTAACTAATTTTCTTAAGCTATATATATTATAAACAAATTTCAAACAAGCCGAAAGGAGTTCACTATCCTTAAATATGTATTTACATTTATTACAATATTTTAGATTAATTGTAATCAAATTTTCAATATTTGTAAGGTTACTTATTTTATTGTTACAAGAAGGAACTCTTTGTTATATTATGTGTTGGTCCGGGCTCCTTTGCAGTATAGACCATCTGCCTTCCCAACAGGCAGCATAGGCTCACCGTCACTAACACCGTGACATCCTACAAGGTGGCAGAGTTTTGAAGCGACTCGCCCGGATTGGTACCACCGCCTTACCTATACCTGCCACCATAACGTCTGCTTTTTTGCCTTCCATTGTGATAAAAAAACCCTATACCATTTTACAAGGGCTAAAACATTTCTTTGCTAAAATTAATTGAAATCTAAAACGGTTAAGGAATTCATATCATTGCAATTATAGTATTAGTAGAAATTGGTTTTACTTCATATTAATCTGTTTAATACACTTAAAATCGTGAACGCCCTTAGTATATCGTTAATGCCATGGGAATGAAACCAAAGATTTATAAAAGTGTGATAGTTTTTGGTTGAGGAAGTTCATTATCCGTAGAAAAGGACCGCCGTCCGTCAGCTCTGATCTAGAATGCTGTCAACGTTTTTTGTCAGCGCATGTGACACACTGATCCACTACGGTAATGGCGACGGCTGTTTGCAGTCCTCAGTCATACCTACATTTAAATTAACTTTCCCGGATTCAATATAATCTAAGTAGAATTATATATCTATATACTAATACGTGAAGCAAAAACTTTGGACCCATTTTTACGAAAATTGCGCTGACGGAGGAGTATGAAATTTGGCACACATATAGTTTATGAGTATGAAAAGTGCAGAACACTAATATTTATCAGTAATAATGCTTATAAAGATTAATTGATTAATTTAATTCTAAAATAAAACATGGTAGTACGTGTTACCATGCATTCGACACACACAAACAAATATACTGATGATAACGATAAAAGATCAAAGATGGCGCACAATAAAGTTTGGAAACAAAGTAGTTGGTCTTGAGAAATGAAGATGGCGTTCTTATCAATAACATATTAATATTTATTGTGGTCGAATGTCGATGGGCGACCACTAGTAAATTATAAATTGAATAAGGATCGAGAGAGAAATATATTTTTAAACTGCTTTAGTCATTTTAAACATGTCAATTAATAATACAGTGCATTAGGTCGCTACATGATCTATAGGCATACGCCTAACGTCACACAAAAAAGGATTTAATGATTTTATTTACATATTTTTTTATGTATAAGAGGAGGCAAACGAGCAAGTGGGTCACCTGATGGAAAGTGATCACCGCCGCCCACAGGCATCCGCAATACCAGGAGTATCACTAATGCGTTCCCGACCTTTAAGGAATGAGTTCGCTCTTTTCTTGAAGGTCCCTAAGCCATAATTGTTTGGGAATACCGCCCTCGGTAACTGATTGCACAAAGATGTTGTGCGAGGTAAAAAATTGTCTTCGGAATCGCACAGTTGTAGATCGCCACGCATCGAGATGATGGGCATGATACTTTAAACTCTGTCGCGATGTCCGAAGGAGAAAATCAGCGGCTGGAATTAAACCAAACCACTCCTCAGAACATTTCCCATGATAGATGCGGTAGAAAACATTGAGGGACCCAACATCTCTACGCAGAGCTAAGGGATCAAGCCGATTCGTAATTGCACGGTCATTGACAATTCGAACTGCTCTCCGTTGAATGCGGTCAAACGGAAGGAGCTGGTACTGTGGAGCCCCTGCCCAGAGTTGAGACCAGTATGTATATATATATGAGGCTGAATTTGCGCTTTGTATAGTTGTAAGCGATGGGTCGGCATGAAATACTGTCTTGCTTTACTGAGCACACCAAGTTTTTTAGAGGCTCCTTTTTAGCCTTCTCCTACAGATGACCACGAAATTGAACAAGAGATAGTAAGCAAGCACGGCAAATGATCGCCTTTGCCTATGAACAAGAATGACCATGTTTTTTTTCTAAATATCTAGTGGTCATCAACCAAAGTATCGTCAGTATAAGACGAAGTTCGTGGGTTCAAATCTCACTTGCACTTGTGTTCTTCTTTTGAAAATTGATGAAAATGACATCATATTACTCGGGATCGGCACAACAGCTGATGGAG
>NJDD01000633.1:72150-97312 GCA_002245505.1 Calephelis nemesis
AATATCTAGTGGTCATCAACCAAAGTATCGTCAGTATAAGACGAAGTTCGTGGGTTCAAATTTTGCTTGCACTTGTGTTCTTCTTTTGAAAATTGATGAAAATGATATCATATTACTCGGGATCGGCACAACAGCCGATGGAGCAATGCACTATAATAGATTAGTGAGCGGTCCACCCACCACACGTCAAAGGCTACCGGTGAAAGTGTACGGCAGGTGTACCCGACTAGCAGCTACGAAACCTAGAGGTGGCAAACAGAGTTCAGCAATTACTACTCGGATACAAGAGCTGTGTGCTTCATGCGTATACACATACAATTGTCAATATGAATACTTGTACATATTGACAAGAAAATTACCTGATTTTGGATCATGATAAAATTAATATGTGATCATCATTCGACCGCCTCGTTGGTCGTGTGGCTAGCGTACACGCTTAACTACATAGACCAACCGCGAGGCTCGGGTTCGATTCCCGACGGGGGCAGGCATTTGTGTGATAAACATTTAGATGTCTGCATTTCCGGGTCTGGGAGTTTATTAAATTTATTCTAGTATCTATTTAAGTATTTTTATGTATTAGTATCGTTGACAAACACCCATAACACAAGCATATAATTTGCTAACTTTAGGGTTAGATTTAATTTGTGAAGTTTGTCCAGGGATATTTATTTATTTATCTAGGAATTACGATCTATCTTTCTAAAAAGTTACCATCAAAATCGATTTGCTATTGCCGGAGTAATCTCATAAAAAACATACAACAAAAATAAAAATATAAAATCGCATTGAAAACCTACTCCTTCTTTTTCGAGTCGGTTTAAAATTATCAAAACTGGTCCATCCGTTCAGATGTTATTGGATGACTAAGAGAAATGGGGATTCATTTTTATATAAATCTTCAATCACATTACGTCATGAATGCGTATTACCCCGGTACTCATTACACTGGCAAAATGGCTCAAGGTTTTCTTTTTTGCTCAACTTACATTAGATAGTAACAGAACAGCAACAAGATGGTCAATTCACTTTGACTTCATGGTTTTGTTCATTTTTACCTTCAAATATGTTTCTATGAATTGAAACTCCTTCTTGTAACGATTGTATAAAATTCATATTTAGATGGCGGCATGATAAAAAAACAATGTGCAATCTATCTTAATAAGATTACGGTGTTTTCAACCTACTATTTTATAAAATTGGTTTATTTCGTAACAATAATTTTGTTTAACCAAATGAGAAAAAGTTTGAATAACAATCGCTTATTTTTCTACTTACATGCTGTGAAATCATAAAAACGAAATATAAATGTGGTGTCGTGGGACACCAGGCAGGAACGAAGTTCCTTCGGCTAATCTAGAATCGACACAATTTATGACTATATTCTATGCATTGGAGGTCCAGCCTTTGTCCAGGAGGTGAGGGAGAAAGAGAAAGGTTATACACTACTGGCTTATGTATACGATTGTCGCGCCTCCGCACGTCACATTTAACTATTTTATTCCACGGATTTTCTTATGGTTTTTACTATCACATAATTTTTGCTCGGTCGCGCAAAAAAATTCCTATCCCCTCGTAAGGAACTCCCTTCCAAAAATCATGAAAAGACGACATAGGGACGAATTTAGAACCGTGTAAGTACCTAAGCATTTTGAGTTCGTGTGTAGGTACGCACTATGTGTCCATTTGCTATTAGTTGTTGCGTGCGCGGCATTTACGGATTGGTTTCCACAAGTGAATGATTAATGGTTGTTATAAACGAGATGCGATGTGTCTTTGTTGCTACTGTGAATAAAATTTTAATTTCACAGGTTTACATCCGACTTTAACTATCATCAGAATAACGCTGTATAGTTGCCTAGCTTCTACTCTTAGCTTTGCCCGCGTACTAATTTATATGTATTTTTAATTGTATTGTATTCTGATGTAGGAACTAAATTAACTAACGCTCCATCTGAATCCATTCAGTAGTTTGTGCATGAAAGAGAAAACAAAGATTCATCTATTTTTCATCTTACAAACTTACGCATTTATAATAGTAGCATGCTGTAAAGTAGAATGAAAGGACAAAAAGTATGCAAAATAAGAAATGCTCTTGGCATTTAGACGATGGAACCGTTGATCTTCTTGCCCAAGTAATTTCAACAGCAATCGTAGAACAAAATACGCCAGTAGTACTTATTTAAAGAGAAAGGAGAATGTAGTATTAATAGGGCCTAGTTGTGGCAAAACCCTACTTTTCTTTAAATGGCAGCGAAAAAACACACAGCTCTTCAGATGATAAGAAAGAATCGTGGCCTATAGAGGTCAGAAATGCTATAGATGTGTCATAGTTTAATGCCTATTGTGTAAATAGGCTTGCAAAATAGGCCAGATCATGACAAACTGTCAATATGGTAGCAATAAAAAAGGAAAGGCGATGGATCCCTACACGGGCAAATTGCTGCACAGCACACTAACACCCGTAGTTTAGTTGATAATGGCCCATTTAAACCTATCACTTCACCAGGCAGAGAGTCACATACTACAAATATAATCGACACAGGTGACCCAGACTAAGACCGTATTAGAGACAAACCAGGGCTCGCCTGTTTCGCAGCTGCTTGATAAAAAAAGCCGTAGGGCTATGCTATTGCAAGAAATCCGGAACTAATGCTGGGTAGGCATATACTTAGTCACTGTTAAGAACAAGATACTACGAAATGTTAATTTAACATTAAGAAACAATTACGCTAATGTGGAAACGCAAATTCACCTCCTGATCTTCCGCAGATAGCGAAATACAATTAAGGTGACGCCACACCATTTCTTATATCATTAGCACTCATTAAAATTTCATCACCTCACCACTATTACGTAAAACAGGCGTGAAATCTTCATTACTGTAGTATTCATGCACTACGTTTATAACAATATTCTAACTAACCAATGAATCATTGTAAATTTAGTCACTCCGTTATTCTTACACTCATAGCTATAATATAGACAAAATTTTTCAATTAAGGGCTATTAATTAAAGACGTAAAATCAGAACATTCACTCAAAACACTCACTTTAGTTGTTACACTGCTACGTAATGCATCTAACGACGACAATACTCACGACGCAGTTTCGATTTTTGACGCCGACAAATAATAGAAGAAAAGACAATATTTGTTAATCTGTTCAGCCCACCATACACTTGAAAAATTTACCTAAGACTTTACTCAAGAAAAGTTAATTATTTAAATAACGTACATGAATGAGCCTTTATCTGTGTAAATATTTTAATTATTACATCAGCTCCTAATAGGAGATGAAATATGCATATTTATTGCTAACACCGTGGTGGTCATAGAACGATTTGCTATTTTGATATAAATTTTGTATAATCAAAAATTGAGAGAGGTTGGTTGTTGAGTTATGAGAATACATCTATGGATATACATCTCCAAATGTTGGCCTTCTTTGGTCTCTTTTAGCTCCTTGGAGTATCAAGTTAACATCAAAAAGCTGCTCTAAAAAATTCGCCTTGTATTTTTCAACAGAATTCACAATAGTAAATGTTGCTTTGCAAGAGAGCAACGAGTTATCAAAAAATTACACGTAATGTGATAATTGAATTAAACTTTTAAAACATTAAGATTTTTTATAAATACGATAAAAAATTAACAACCCAACATAAGTGGATTTGATAATAGAATATTAATTATTTATGTTGTTTCACATTTCGCAAACGTTTCACATAATTTTTCAATGAACGTAAAAACGATATGACAAGTCCTGTACTGTACTCAATTATATTCACATGACGAGATTGCTATAAATATTACACAACGATACTATTACTTAGGCAGTAACTTTTATTAACTTTTTCTGATATTTGTGAAACTCTGTCGATTGGTGTAGCGTTTCTCAAACCCATAAAATTTAATGAGACTTTATTAGTTGTTATAAAAACTCCCAGCTCTAACCTTATGACATGCTTTGAAATGTTATTTTCTGATAACAAAGATAATGAACGCTTATTTACAGAAAAAGATGTCTTTGCTCTTTTACAACTGACGTACCCACAAAAAAGTTCTCAATTCCATTGTTTTTTTAGTTTGTTCCCTCAAAACTAATCAGAACTATTTATTAGATGAACCAACGTTAACGACTATCTATCTTTTGAAAGTAATCATATCAGCTATTTATAAACATACAAGTATTTTTTTTATATTTTTACGTCCGTAACCCAGAAAAGGTAGGCAGAGGTACAAACAGGACACTCCCGACAATGTACAAAGTGGGGGCATCGCCAAAAGGGCACGTACTTATCCCGGGCAACGTTGTTTATAGTAAAAAAATTACCAAAAATATTTTTTTTGTTAGCCGACTCGGGGACCAACCCCAAAATTTCATGAATTTACTTAGAAATACCCTCGTGTAATATAAAAAAACGTAATAACATAATTGGAGTCAGCTTTTTAACTAAACTAAACATAACTGTGTTACTGCCGCCACTACCGACACAAAGAAAGAAAGAATCAAATCAACTATCTGCATACGATACTTTACGCAAATCTGTTAAGGCTTGGTTGAGTAATAAGTTATCATCTTCACAAGCATACCTGTTACATCAATGCTTTAGCTTTGATGGATGACTTAAGTATAGTATTTATTTCATTTTTTGCGACAAACTTTAAGGTGGCTGTTCCACATGTTTAATACAATAAAACAGCCTTCGCATGATGTTTCAGTAGCTGATATATTGATTGACAGTTGATTACATTTGTTATCATTTTAGTTTTGTGCCATGAAGGTAAATGCTTCATTTACGAATTAGGGCATAGGCTTCGAGCTAATGGGCATGACACCCGCTCCGGCTCATTCTTGGTGCAAAGACTCGCGCTGGCCATTCAACGTGGTAGTGCCGCTAGTGTCATGGGGAATAATTATTTGTTAGTTATAAGTTAGTTTATTTTCTCTTAATAAAATATTTTTTTACTTTTTTTTAAATTCCATTTATGTAAGATAAAAGCCACAGTTTTTAGTAATAAGTAGCCGCTTAGTGGTTGAGATCACTATGATTTAACATCAACATTTTCTCTGTTGTTTCTCACTTTTTGGTGTGAGAACCCAGAGCCTCCTTTTTCTTCTCTACTTCCCACGGTATTCGGTAGGTAAAAATTCCGTTGGATCACATCCCCCGTTGGTTGTTTCCTGTGTTGATCCGGATCTCCTTTGAAGAATAGTCCACCTGCCTTCCCGCCAGGTAGCTCGAAAGAGGCAGCAAAAGTTAATTGAGTCACTGCCGACAAGACCAGTAGTAGTGTAGTGCCGATCTGCATCGCATACGGGTAGAAATCCACGTCCTTACATATTCCTGCCAACAACATGTTCTGGCGATAGGTCACGGCTATCTCTTAACATCAAGAGAGCCTTGTGCTTTTTTGCTATTCTATCTTATAAAAAAACATGATGTGTTGATTCACAGTCCAGTTAGGTAGGTCCAACTTCGAGAAAGAGGTGAATCGACGAATCCAACTTGGTTGGGCAGCGTTCGGGAAATTGCGTAGTGTCTTTTCGTCTGAAATAACTCAGTGTCTTAAAACAAAAGCCTTTAACCAGTGTGTGTTACCAGTGATGACCTACGGCACCGAGACGTGGTCTCTTACTGTGGGCCTGATAAACAAGCTCAAGGTTGCACAGCGAGCTATGGAGCGGGCTATGCTCGGGGTTTCCCTGCGAGATCGATTTAGAAATGAGGAGATCTGCAGGCGAACGAAAGTCACCGACATAGCCAGCCGGGTTAGCAAGCTGAAGTGGCAATGGGCAGGGCACATAGCGCGGAGAACTGATGGCCGTTGGGGCAGAAAACTTCTCGTATGGAGACCACGTACCGGCAAACGAAGCATAGGACGGCCACCCATGAGATGTACAGACGACCTTATGAGGGTCGCGGGGTCTCGCTGGATGCAGGCCGCTTCCATCCGGTCGACGTGGAAGTCAACGGGGGAGGCCTATGTTCAGCAGTGGACGTCCTATGGCTGAAATGATGATGATGATTCACGATTCTATTATTTCTATTTATTTCTTTCTATTAGAAAAAAAACTCTTAACCAACCCTGCGTATATATTTGTACAAAACATGTACACGGGTCTAAAAGTTTTTCTGCTCGTATTATACACGAGTGCGCTAATTTAAAGACCTTAGTGACAAAATAACGCTAGCTTCTTAAGAGAATTCTCCGTTACCGTAACTAATTTTCCCTCCGAATGTATAAAAACACCATTTACTGTCAATCGTATTAGTCAAATGCGTTGGGTCGCAAGTCATGGCTTGTAGTTAATAACATCATCGTCACAGTTGTTATAATATAATATGTGGGTAGTGTCACCTGTCTGTCAACCTGTTGTAAATTAACAAATTCGATTACCTCCTTACAAAAACTTTAAGTGGTTACTTGTGTCGGTGTAATCGTTTTGTCTACAAATCTATAATAACATAATTAAAAGCAACCGGTATGGCGACTATCTATACCAAGTATACTAGTCTGACCTCCGCCGTTTTTTAAATCCTCCAAAGCGGGATGGATTTCGAACTTTGGCAATTCAATGGTAACAATTTGAAAAAAAAAATCGATATCTCCGTCACTTCTGAACGAATTCTAAAAAAATCGTGACGTTATGGCGGCAGGAATAGGTAAGGCGGTGGTACCAATCCGGATATGTCGCTGCGAAGCTCCACCACCTAGTAAATTAAATAATTAATTATGTAAGTGTATTAAGGTTAATGAATTGATGATATATTTTTATATATTTAATATATATTATTCCAAAAATGATGGTGCAGTCAGCAACATTACTCGCAACTAAAACTATTCTGGTATCAAGGTACAGCAACAAGTCGACTTATACAGGCAGCTCACCATATCAATCTCATATTGACAACTCAATTCTTCATGCCAGATCAACAGGAAACATTTTTTTACCATAAAAAAAATGTTTATTATATTTTCTAAACTAAAAATAATATATTTTTTGCGAATACTTTACGCATACATTAAATATAGTATAATTTATATTATTAGTCATTACTAACACTAAATGTAACGGTTTTTACTGCATAGTAACTTTAATACACCGTTTTCTTTGTAGTCATTAATTTTAAACATCAGACGAGCTTTAATTAATATCTTTTTTAAAACAAATGGCATAATAGATACACCACTTATCAAGCTGAATCGGTGTAGAGTCATGGTCTGAGGGTTAATTGTGTCAGGGTAAATGGCACACGAGCGAGTTTACATTTTTTATGTTATAAGACAGCGAGCTAGCAGGTGGCTCTACTGTGGTAAAAGACTACCGTCGTCTGTCTACGCCGTAGATTTTACTAAAGCGCTAGTTTATGCCTTATGCCCGAAATCTTAGACCATGTTTACAAGTTCAGCTGCTTTACCTCCAGCAAAAAACATGACAATTACGAGCTCTGAGGTTGTTGCAACAGCAATACATATCTAAGGTAGGAATATCGTCTCTGTGTTCTAGTGGCGCGGTATTGGACTTGACTTAATGAGGTCCTGAGTACGGTCTTCGGGCCGGGCAACAAAAAAAATGTATTTCCAACTTTATAATAAAAGCAAAATGTGCCCGGTTGGCGAAAGGCTTGTCACTAACACAGGTTGTTACTAACACTAAATGTAACGGTTTTTACTGCATAGTAACTTTAATACACCGTTTTCTTTGTAGTCATTAATTTTAAACATCAGACGAGCTTTAATTAATATCTTTTTTAAAACAAATGGCATAATAGATACACCACTTATCAAGCTGAATCGGCGTAGAGTCATGGTCTGAGGGTTAATTGTGTCAGGGTAAATAGCACACGAGCGAGTTTACATTTTTTATGTTATAAGACAGCGAGCTAGCAAGTGGCTCTACTGTGGTAAAAGACTACCGTCGTCTGTCTACGCCGTAGATTTTACTAAACCGCTAGTTTATGCCTTATGCCCGAAATCTTAGACCATGTTTACAAGTTCAGCTGCTTTACCTCCAGCAAAAAACATGACAATTACGAGCTCTGAGGTTGTTGCAACAGCAATACATATCTAAGGTAGGAATATCGTCTCTGTGTTCTAGTGGCGCGGTATTGGACTTGACTTAATGAGGTCCTGAGTACGGTCTTCGGGCCGGGCAACAAAAAAAATGTATTTCCAACTTTATAATAAAAGCAAAATGTGCCCGGTTGGCGAAAGGCTTGTCACCTACCTTAAAATGGGACTTAGTGTCTCAGGGTAGCGCCCTGGTTGTGCCTTTGCCAAATTATTCGAGGATACAGTTATAGGAAGTATCTAAAGTTTTAGTATCTAAAGAGGTTGTACCAATCTGAACAAGCTACTAAACACCACATTACGACCTAGGTTTGATTGAAGCGCTAGGCTGGGATGTTAGGCCTCGAGCAAAAGTAACTTTATTGGCTACTTTATCCTCAAACTATAACACGTCGACGACAAACACTGACGTTACGGTGGCAGAAGTAGAAGTTGGTGGTACCAATTCGGGCGAGTCGCTGCAAATCTCTACCACCTAGCCAGATGGAACTGCTATAGTGGCGGTACGCGTATACTCGCCTTTTACAACCTGTTTGGCAGGAAGGCAGATAGTCTATCCTGCAACGGATCCAGGACCAACACGATTGCGATATTAACCAATGCGTTTCTATAAAAAATATGAAATATTTCTTAACATAAAATAATAATACTGTCTATCATATTTTGCTTCATATCCTACAATAACGTATACTTTATCACTGTCATTTTTGAATGAAATTAAAAAGAAAAAAAAAACAAGACATAGCATTTTAAGTCGCTTCAAATTAGGTCGTAGGCTTAGTACGATTGTTATATTTATATTTTTAGTTATATTTTGTGGTCCTGTTCATCTTTTCTCTTATATGGAAGATATGATACAGTTTCGTGATATGAAACAAATTAGGCACCACCAGTCGTCTCGTTTATTTTAATATAATACGAAGACTAAAGGGTTCCTCGAGACCTTGTTAAAAATGTTCATAGTGTAATCTTTCAAAACAAAGGACACAGACCACTTTCCATATATTTGCAAATAAATAGATAAATTTGGGTCATGTTTCCTTGATATATTCATGCACTAAGATATGTATTTTTACGCACTAAAACTGTTCACATGATGTAATAATACTTAAAATTATTCTCCACAGTTCAACCAGCAACTTTCGCGAATAATAAACCTATTATGTGAATGGAATTTTACAATATAACGTAATTTTACGTAATACATTTATGATAAACTTGTTTAAAAATATTGAAAATCAATAGTAGATAGATATCTCACAGCTGACACAAGAATTCCAAAAGATTTAGTTGCTAAAGAGATACTTAGTTTATTTTCTGCAGTTCTGGCAAAGCAAACAATGTGTACAGCCTTCTAGGGTGTACCTCTTTAAAGTAATTTGCTGAATTTCTATAAAATATAACAAAAAATGTAAGTATTTTTTTATGATCCGTCAGTTTTTTATAAAAACGTCGATCCAAAGCAGTCAAAGAAATTGTAAAGGTATTAAGTTTATCAAAGATTGTCAAAAAAAAAATTAGAATCTGGCCATAAATAAAAAAGTGATGCTCCTTTTTAAAATGTATTAAACTTAATAAGTGTTCGTTAGATAAGTACTGATATTAAGGCATTTCATAAAAATAACACTGGCCTACAGAAACAAATTTTTGGTTTGGTGCAGCTCTGTTCGCATATTATTTAGTAGGTAAAGTAGATAGTATGAATTACAATGTTGCTATTAGATATCAGCTAACAGCTCTAGTTCACCTGCAATTCTCATCTTAACTTTTTTCTGGTTTTATTCAAAATTAGTCCGTATTGCAATTACTTTTGTGACATTAATTGTATGTAAACTGTCCAGGACAACCTCACTCAAGAAAACACTCAAAAAAGTTATCTTAATGTATAATTTCCAAATAATTAATTTTACTTACTTTAATTAATTATTTCTCTAAAATATACATAAATGTATTTCTCTTCGATTTTATGAAGAAGAGCTAATATGAAAAAAGTGACTAGATTTCTTGTATCAGCTCACCAAATATACCCAAAATCTGGTATAAAATCTTAAGCACCAAAATGAGTGTAGGCCAGTGTAATTTAATTAATACTGTACAAGTTTTGTGCTTTTTGGACTCAGAGAGGATTTGGTCCATGCCCTTAACAAACAACTGTGTAAATCCAGAGTAACTGGCATCTATCTCACACCTGCCTATTTGTGTACGGGAGTGTCTTCCCCACCCTCGCCTCCATCAATACACCAGCCTATCTGCTGTATCTGCTTCAGATAGCACGTAAGAGTCGTTCAATTAAATGGTTCATTAACAACTAGACCATTGGTGGTAGAGTGCCGTCCTGCAACTCGTCCGGGTAAGGATCTACCATCTTACTTAGTCCTGCCGCCTTGTCCGGTCCGGCATAACAACTTGGTAACAAGACAGCGACGTACCTTCAGCATCTATAGTGTATACACACCACGGTTATCTTTTAACATGAGGAAAGCCGTAAGCATATCTTATCACATTACAAATATCTACGCCAATCACTACTAAATACGAGGTGTTTCACAAACCATTTGCGAGTAATAAATTATTATGACGTCTGGCAACACCGCATACACTCTAACCATAAACGCTATATTTCTCTTGTTTCTGATAAGGGCCTTTTAAAATTATTTAGTGTATGTGGTGTTCTTGTCGAACTACACATTACAAACGCTAGCAATTACATCCAATTTCAAAATCCCATTGTTTGTGTTAATCAGATAGATTCCGTGTAACATACACATGGACATTATTATAAGTGTAACGTTCGTGGAAATATATATACAACCACATAAGTATTTGTTTAAAAACCAGCGTCTGATGATAATGATAATGGTGGAGGATCTCAATTCTATTGTTTGATAATTTACTCCGATTTTTTTACCGGATGAAACAAATTTTACATTTTTTTGTTTGAAAGCAGGAGTTTTGGGTTCGTGCCATTACCGTCGAATAAGACTTGACAAGTGATATTTAGTAATACGTACAATATTCATTTAGGATAATCGTGGTTATGGAAATTTCATTTCCTCATGTGCAATTTACTGAGTTGTATGCGTTCACTTGATCGATTCCCAAGTCAGACTTAGGATCAAACAAAAAGAAATGCGTTTTTTTAATTCCCTCATCCCTATTTTGAATATGCATCGAATCACGACAGATCAGTAGGATCAATTTCGTTAATTCTTTTTTTTTTGTTAGGTACCTCTGTAGTCTAGCGGTCTGGCGTCGGACTTGACTACTTGAGGTCCCGAGTTCTTTTTTTTTTCCGGCAAATCGCCAAAAAAAAATAGAAAATGTATTTTTTCAATTTTCTAATAAAAATAACATTGCCCTGGATTGGATATGTGCCCGATTAGCGATAGACTTGCCACCTATCACATTGTGGGAGTTAGTGTCATCGGCTAGTCGTGGGTGTCCTGGTTGTACCTCTACCTACCTCTTCAGGGATATGGACGCGAAGATTCTTGTGTTAGGCATTGTTAGGAAATGGTTCTTATGAAAAAAATTAAAATTAAGAGTATTTTAATTTTTCGCATGTCATTGCTATCAATATCAAGCTGTACGAAGTTCGCTGGATCAGCTAGTTGCACGTTATTGGACAGATAAGTATTCTATAGACAAAAAGAACAGTAAACTTAATATCAAAGTGTGTGTCACAGAATAATAAAGAATACAATACCAGTTTGTAACCTTGAATTACTTTTATCTATGTTTAATAATATGACGGTGAGAGCAAAATACATTTAGCTAATTATTAAAAAGCTCTTTGAGTCAGAAAAGTTTGTCTGTAGCGAAAGTTACCCAGCCGAGTCATCCCGAACTCTATCTCCTTTTAATATACATACAACTAGCCGGCCCGGCGAATTTTATGTTGATTAACATTAACTGCTATCAACAGTTTGTATGGAATTCAGCATTGTTTTTCTTAGTTTTCCTAAAACTTACGCGGTTTTTTTCTCTTTATAAGAATCTTTTCCTGTCCATTACTACCACAACAAAAAATAATAAACTAAATTGGTGCATCCGTCCAGACGTGAAGCGATGATCATCCAAAATAAAGATTCATTTGTATATAATTTTAATATATTACATAATTTTTATAATAATGAGGTATATGTTGCCCATATCTTAAAAAAATATCAAAAAATATATACAGTACTTTAATTTTTGTAAATTTTGTAAGATATTTAAGGTCCATAACTACAAATACATTATAACGAGAACGCGCTGTACCAGATGTGAACAAATCCGCAATCAGTGTTCTGTGATAGAATAGGCAATTAAATGTTTAGTAAACTACAGTTAAATAGGCAACACCGCAACGTAGAAATTAATTCCCATGTCAAACTGACTGCTGACACAAGCATACATAACACATACATCCGAGATCTTACTTTCACATCTTTGATCACTCTCTAACCAATATTGACTATTGTTAACTGGGAAAAGGAAAACAGTTTTCGCGTAACTCGGCGTCGTTTCACGCACTATTGCGTGTTCTTTATTAGCGGAGGTATTTATTACTCTTCATTGTACATCCACATTGTTAGCATCATCCAAAATATACAAATCATCTGTATTCATACATCTTTTACCATTATCGCCTATGTGGTCTAGTTGCCCAGCATCGGACTTGACTTATTGAGGTCCCGGGTTCAATCCCCGGGTTGGACAAAAAAAATTTGAAAATATGTATTTTCAAATTTTCTAATAAAATTAGCGTTGCTCGGGATTTGAAATGTGCCCGATTGGCGATAGGCTTGCCACCTATCACTTTGTGGGGCTTAAAGTCTTCGGCTAGTGGTGGGTGCCCTGGTTGTGCCTCTGCCGGGATATGGGCGTGCAGATATTTACTTCCTTTTTTACCCCCATATGGGATCCCTAACAGCAAAATCTTGAGAATTATGTAGTTTGCTAGTTTGCTATCTCGCCTTTTATATAATTTGTCTGTTTTTTAATTGTTTTTTCTCTTGTATCTTTTCTTTTGTCAGAGATAACCTCGACTTTCATACCTATATTATAGTTTCATGTACTTTGTGTACCTATATTATGTGTATGGATAAATAAGTACATGTTGAATAAAAATAACTACGTTAATAATAACCGACTTCACAACTAAAAAGCAAAAATAATAAAAATGTAATATTTATTACATACTACCTATTATTTATATGTGTCAACTACTAATAAGTTTGAAGTCGATGCCAAGCCAGTTTAATACTTACTAATATAAAATTATTAGTTTAAGGCTTGGCAATGACTTCAAACATATTAGTAATTGGCACATATAAATAATAGGTAGTATTTAATAAACATTAAATCTTTATTAATTTTTGCATTTTACTTTTGAAGTCGGTTTTTATGAAAGTAGTTATTTTTATTTAGTATTTTTTAGTTTAGTGCTGATATGATTTATTTTATAATAAAAATAAACGTCGCGATGGGTGACAATTGATGAAAAATGCCCATAAAATAAAAAAGAATAAGCCTACCTAAATCAAATTTTCATGGGACCAATTCGAAGCTATTCCGCATCAAACAAAAAAAGAATTATGTACATCGGTTCCGAAACCTTGGAGAAATCGATGTACATGCATAAAAAAATATACCGGCCGAATTGAGAACCTCCTCGTTTTTTTGAACTTGGTTAAAAACAAAGTCCCTCGGCCACGATTAGTTATAAACTCAAAAAGTACTGAACGGATTTTCATCAAGTTTTTCAGAGTGATGCAAAAGAAAATTTAGGTAGGTATATGTTATTTGGGTATAATTAATTTAAGTTTTGTGTAAAGTTGCAATTTGAAGATATTTTTTACCTTTCGAATAAAGAATTATCAAATTGCGACGTGGTGTCCAATGAAATAGTTGGAGTTGATAATTGAAGATTTACTGCGCTTAATTATTTCAATTGCAAAAATTTTTTTTACATGTGAAGTTTTTATTTTATTCTTAGTGGAATTTTGAAGTTGCATATGCCTATTTCAACCCAAATGAATCAGCTAATAAAGTGCTAAACCAATAAATTTACTAAATAAATACTTCAAGACCAAGAAAATATGTAGGCTATTTTTTAATACCAATATCTAAGCAGGTTGTCGCAATAGGGCTAATTATCCTTGATGTTACTGTCAACAGCTATATATAATGTTTGTACTATTCAACAAATTTATTTACATCGTAAAAAAAAGTTTAACATATATTAAGTTATTCTAAATTATTACCTGTTTTTATGTAAACGTTAAAATCATAATTAAATAGCATGACTGCGCGCACACTTAACACTTAGTAGTATTTGATGTTAAACGTTTTCTTTTATAAATACCTTAAGTGATATTACATCAACAAACACGGCTCTTTTGATGGTATTAGACTCGCTATTCTGTGACCTGAGTAGGCCTAAAAGTGTAAGTCTAATGGTTGTTTCCGGGTCGGAACACTACAGTGCAAAGTACTGTATTAATAGAGGCAGGTATAACCTATAGGTCAGGCTGCCGTCTTGCCTTTTGCTGCCGGATAGGAATCCCTGCCATCAACGTACGTGCCTTTTTTTTGGAATGACTAATGTGGTGTCAACCTCGCGGTTTTTACAACTTCACCGGACCGAGCAGAGTGCTCAGCCCGAGACATCATTATTTAGATGGATTGGACTATTACCTACAACGCCAGCAAAGAAGGCTGTCTCGCGGGAGATCGTACCTCGACTTGGTGCTGCGTTCTGGTTACTGGGTGGAGGAATAGTGGCGGCTCGTCGCTCGGCGTTAGGCGCCGGGCGCAAGAGAGGTCTTCGTCGCCTAGACGCCTGCACTCTACCACCAATTATGACATTATATATAATGGCCTTCGATCGTCTCTTACGAGCTGCCAGGTATGGAGGCAGACTGTTTACACGGGTAACCCGAACCGACACAGGAAAGTCAATTATGCTATTAATAAACTGCAACTTTTTTTTATAATGCGTAAAATTATATTAACTTTAGTAACATAATAATATTATGAATGATACATTGTCAATAAATAGGAGGGCAGTTTTCGCGCAACTCTCTGTAATTTCACGTACCATTGCGTGTTGGTGTGTAATGATTAAAAGAATAACGGATAATCTCGTGAAAACATTATTCATAATTAACTATTTTATAATCAGCAATTTTAATTTATTTCCATATTTAGCTGAAAAGCAAAAAAATAGAAAAAGTGTTTAGAAGTTTCTACTTTTAAATTTTCATAAAGTTGTGTTTAATACATATTTATTCCAAAGAACCATCGTTAATTCTTTACTTCTGTCACTTCATTCCTGTTCATGTTCATTTATCCCTTTACTAAAAAAACCATTCGGACGGAAATCAATAAAATCTTGGAACGCAATTTGGGACTGCTCCATTGAAGTTGATTTTTTTCCCTTCCAAAAAGTGATTCAAATATCAAAAAAAATCATAAATGTAAATAATATGTTGGAGAAATTCTGGGAAGTGTGGTGGATGAATAAGACATTCCAATTGAAGAACTTCTAATTTGGTAGCCGTCTGTTATTTAGTAGGTACGTGGTCTAGCGTTGTCGTGAAGTAGCTGCAGCTTAGATAGCCTCAGTTGTTTAGCATCTAGCTTTCCATCACGGTTAGCGTTTGCTGGCAATATACGTTTGCTGTAATCGTCTGGCCAGATTTGAGAGAACTTTAGTGAACATCACTGGCACTAGTCCACCAAACACTCACACGTAAATATATTGAAATAAAATTTCTAAATTTTAATCATCGTTGTTGCTTGGATCTGCTCTTTAACGAGGACTTGAGTGAAAAAGGTATAACTTAAAAACTACTAGTCGGATCAAGATAAAACTACTAAGGGATAAGCTCGACCTTACGACCTATCTTTCTAAAAATGAATTGCTAAATCGGTTGGCTATTGGCAAAGTCATCTCGTAAGAAACATAAAAAATTGAAGAAACACGTATTCAAATTGAGAACCTTCCTCTTCTCGAAGTCGGTTAATGAAAGTAAACTTTGTAACGCAAATAAGTCACATGACGGAATCGAATCGAAAAGTTAATGATTTAGTTAGTTAAAAGTGTGGCGTCGTCGGTGACTTTAATATTTTAAGTGTAAATTAGCACATATGATTACCTTAAATTTAAAAATACAATGCTACTTGTAATTAAAATACCCGAGTAGTACTTCGAAGTTTACCTGAAACAGACAAAACACAAATTGTATATACGTATCGTAAGTAATAAGTAACCTTCATATTTAATCTTTACTAGTAATACATACCTAGTAGAAAGATATTTTTTAATGTTTAAAGGGTAAACTCAAAAACTACCTATTTTGAACATCGTATTTTTAACATTGTAAAGCTATATTATCATTTAGAATCATAGATATTATTTTAAGGAAGGAAGCATAGACACGCCCACAATCCCGATATATGTAGGTAGTGGTATAACCGGGATACCCACGAACACGATTAGCCCATTGTACTAGATAGTCCCAACACTATCGACATCAGGATAAAAAAAAACCAAACTCTGGGCAACGATGTTTTCTATGAACTATAAACACAAACACCGTACCACTAGACTTGACTTGAAAAAATGATAAAGCCATGCTACCAATGCGGACAAGTCGTCTGGCACTAATGATAATGCTATACTACTATACTTTTAATCATTGTCACGGAGTTAGTGGCACATGAATCGACACTCAGTCCTTACAAGCTACGAAGAAGGCAATCTTTATACTAAATATTAAAGAGCCAATGACGAAAAAGGGGCCTTTACGATAATTAAAGCAAGTTTCCGATGATCATAGCTTGATAATGATTCTAAGGAATTTCATTAAACCTCATCTACATAAGGGAACAGCGCAATTACTACGGATTCACAGCGCTATATTCGCTTGTCTTCATAAATTGTTTGTATGAAACTTTAAATAGCGCCTCTTCTACTAACTAAAAGAACCAAAGTTTCAGACCAAAAGCGCTTTAAATTTTGATATAACGTAAATTACTGAACGTAATCTATAACAACTTATGGTAAATCCTTCTCGTTGGTCGAGTGGCTAGCGTACACGCCTAACTACATCGACCAACCGCGAGGCTCGGGTTCGATTCCCGACGGGGCAGGCATGTGTGTGATGAACATTTATTCTGCATTTCCTAGTCTGGGTGTTTATTAAAATTATTTTGGTGTCTATTTAAGTATTTATATGTATTAGTATCGTTGGCTAACACCCATAACACAAGCATATCATTTGTTTACTTTGGGGTTAGATTCAATTTGTGTGATTTGTCCAGGGATATTTATTTATTACATTCTCAGTCGTGGGCGCATACTTACACGTATAGTGGACTCTAGTCTAGGGGAGAATGACCATAAAGACGCATTATTGCCTTTCCTACAGCAGCAGTAGGGTTGCTCTTGAATCTCGATATCATGCGAATTGGAAGTGGGAATCGTATTCATATTATGTCATTTTAGGTACTTTTGGACACAGTACTAGCGGATTTCTAACATTTAGTTACAAATGAATTCAACGAATCCGATAAAATAGTTTATTGTTAACTATTAACTAGATGTTAATAATTCGCCAGTATCATATTCAAGAGTACCTAAAATGACTTACTCGAATGCAATTTTCAATATGGCATGAATCGAGCTTCAAGAGTAACCCTATAGGAATAACCCTGATCGAATCCCAAAAGTATCTGGTTTTGATATTGGTGTACAATATAATATACCCTTTATACTAACGAAATAACTTAACTAAAACCCAGACTACAGAATTCAAAACGTTTATCACATAATTACCTACTCTTTTATAAAATCAACCCTGGAACCGAGGGTCTTCCAACGAACCATCAAATAACGAGTGAAACATGTCCAATAAATGCTTACCAGAAGATTGCCATAACTACGTTGATAAGAAAGATTCTTCTTTCTTTGAGTTTTAGATTTCATGACAAGTGTAATGTGACGGCAGGTTCCTCACTTTGTTTACATGCCCATGATAATATAATAAAGTGTTTTACTGTTACACGCAGAAAGCGTGACCATGTCGTGACCCTCGCGTCAGGTACAATTAGCCTGGCTTCTATTATGTAGGAACTATTACAATATTGAACTTTAAGTTATAATAAAGGGTACGTTAGTGTAGTCGGTAAGCTTGCACTATAATTAGCCTAACAACTCGGCCAAAAGACAGCGACGCACCCACAACATCTGTGGTGTCTATAGACCACGGTTATCTATTGTCACCATGGGCGCCGTGTGCTTGTTCGTTATCTTATCACATAAACTAATAGAATAAAATTCCTTCATATTTCTTTGTAAAAACATGCATACATTAAAGGTCATGGCAACTCATTTGTAGCAACAAGAATTAGCTGCCAATGCGATGACGGTTAATTTATGTAAATATAAAAATAGACCTACTAAAAAACAAAATAATCCTAATTATAGAAATCTTATTATAGAACCTGAGTTGGAGATATTACGCTAACAAACTTTCAGGATTTCAAATTGCTAAGATTTGAATTTGGAATGAAACCGTTAAGGATAGCGTACACATGGACAGATCGCAGCGTGTCGCGTCGAGGCGCATCTCAATGCAAATGCCACTTAAACACAAAATGTATGAAAGCGATTTAAGGGGAATATTGTTTGCGGTCGATGGGCCCCTACGTAACCCCTTAAAAGTGTGCGCTATTTTTTTAAAGAGTTCCGACTACTTCGGCAACTAAAAGAAATTTACTTCCATGCAAGCTATTTATGTACTTTAAAATTCCTTATTTCTAAATTCAAATTCATTTTTTATAAAAAACATAATTTAAATTAAATTAAATTTTAAATGAAATTAATTTCCAACCAAGCTATTTATATATTTTAAACTTCCATATTTCCAATAAAACCTACCCTACTTAATGTAATAAACAATCTGACTTTTTTAGTTTTTTTTTCTAATTAAAAAAAATAAAATAGCGGAAACTGCTTTTCACAGAACATTTTCCATTTTCTTTGCTCTACTTTTTTATCATAAATTAAAATTTGAAAGTGTTATTACATAAAATAAGTTACATATTTAATTTTTTTCGTAACTTTTGTCTAAATATGCAAGCATCATATTATGTAATCACATGAAAGACATGAATGGTAGATCGTTACACATGTTATTAGAACATGCAATATTAACTTTAAATTAAGGCATATTTTAATGTGATATTTTTTTAAATATTTTGTTATCTAAATTGCAATTTATTTATTTAACCTTGTAGTGTACATACAAATGACACAACAACGACAACAAAATAAAAACAAATATTACAGAAGAAAAGGCGAGCTTGTTGTTGTTGCAAGCAAAGTTGTTTGCTCTGTCCATATGTCTCTAAACAGATTTGCGGTTTTTTCTTAGATAAAGTGATGGAAGAGGAAAGTATGTATGTATATGTCATAATCTTGCGAAGCCGGGGTGGGCCGGGGCGGACCGCTAGTATCTTATACAAGAGATTTCTTGCAGTTTACAAAAACTAATTTGAAAATACTCCAAATTACTTACATAATACTGATATATAACACACGTTGCGTAATGTTCGACTCCTAATTTTTTAATACAAGTATATTAATCAATTTCTCTCTTCTGAATTAAATTTAAAAAAAATATTCTAAGCTTATTATATTATTGCCACTAACTGCAACTCGGAAAATATTAAATTTCTGTGTGTGTGTGTGTAGATATCTACCTTTTTGGAATCGACGTCCGTTGTTTTTGCTTATATTATATTGTAATAATATAGTCGACACATAATAATTTATGAACATTTCAGACATGCGCGTTAACTATTATGTCGGTATTTATATTCAAAAGTAAAATGTTTCCACCTTCCATTCCTTTATTATGTTTTTGTGAATCAAAAATAAACTACGAAGCCGGCAAGTTAACATTCAAGAAAAAAATAGAGTGCAAATATTTATTATATATGTATGAACGTATCGGTAATCTATCACAGCTATTTTTGTGAAACATTTTACTTAATGCATAGTTGCAGTAAAATTTAAAATAATTAAATACATACATAAATTTCTGCTTATGGATGGATATAACGTGACTAATAATTATTATCGTCAAATGAATTCTAAATCTTATACCTTTAAATGAGCAATTCTTGTATATATAATTGGAATCTTGGAATCGGCTCCAACGATTTTCATGAAATTTAGTATGTAGGGGGTTTCGGGGGTGACAAATCGATCTGGCTAGGAATCAATTAAAAAAAATACCGAGCGAAGATCGGCCATCCAGATATTATCTATAAACTGACAAAATTAAAGCAAAGCTTTGAAGTTTGACTTAGTTAAATTTCTTACTACAGTAATTTTTTTATGATAAAGAAAGGCAAACAGGCAGACGGATTTCCTGATGGTAAGAAAATCGCGCCGCCTAGAGTAATGGTGCGTTGCCAACCTGAGGCCGGGATGTTAGGCCTCGAGCTAAAGTAAGTTTAACGGCTACCTTACCCTCCGAACTGGAACACGTCAACGGCAAGCATTGGTTTTTATGGCGACAGGAATAGGTAAGGCGGTGGTACCAATCTGCGAAACTAGTTATTCATAAATAAATGTGTTTTTGATGTGTTAATTCAAAATTAATCTTGCATATATATTATTCATTAAACAAGCAAATAACCTTAAGATAGGAAATTGTAAATAATTTTAGTAAAACTAAAGCCAAGTTAGAAACTTAAGTGTTGGGTTTCCCAGCGTATTAACTAATAAGGTTACCGGTTGCATAACCGCTGCGCCGGCTGACTGAGCACGGTTGGTTCGTGTGAACTGCTGTTACATATCTGATACATTCAATGGGCATAGGAAGACAAATAGGCAGACGGATTTCCTGATATTAAGAAACATAATTCGCCTGTAGTCAAATGCGATAGTTGTACGTTGCCAATTCTAGGCTGTAATGTTAAGCTAAAAAGTTTACCTACATCGGAACATGACAATGACATGCACTTTCGGCTAGGACAGTTACAGCTGGATCTTATACAAAAACATAAGAAGACGTTTCTTCAACAATCAGATAAAGATCGTTTGAATTCCTAAAACATTATATAACAAAGCCGCAATAGGTATATTAAATTTTATTAAGTTTCCAAAATTACAAATGTTGTAACATTTAATAAAAATTAATAAAATGAATAAGTCCTGTCCGCGGGACGGAACCATCGGATCTCGCACTCTCTGATGTCAAGTGCTCGATTCTTTTATAAGTATATTGTATCAGGGTCAATAACTTCTCACGGCGCGAACTCGGCAGCGTGACCGCCAAAATCTAGGCCATTCAGGAAATTATATACAAAAACAACTTAATGCACATTCCATCCAGCTATTACCTAATTATTTATAGATGTCTATCAACTTAATTACTTAAGTTATCTATAACTACTTTAGGGATGTCTATCTATATTAAGATATTCAAGTTATTAAAGACAGCAATTAAAAAAATACCCCTGATCAAGTAAGTCACTTCGTGCACTCATATATCTAGTTTTGGAATGTGACGACTCCGCTATGTAAATAATGATTTGGGTGGTTCTGCGACTTAAGTAGGTTTTGCAAAACTATTATTGTTGCGTATTGTGTCATCGCACCCCGACGCTAACACCTACAATTACAATTTCTGAAATCATAAATTTCTGGCAATTATTGACGAGAATTTTTGTTTCGTTACCAAAAAATATAATAAAAATTACACTTTATAATATGAAAGATGGTAGTTGGTATTTCATTTATAAAGCTTAAACACCTTATTCTGCCAAAGCTGCAATGAACCACATTTTATAATATACATTGCAATAGTACCTGTCTATGCTCGCAACAAGCACTGCAATATTCTTAGATAGTTCATTTAAAATTAGTACTGTTTAGATATTCACGGATTAAGATCTGCAAATTATTTATAAATAAACTCATCATAATATGTTACTGACAAGGTTAAGTATCAATGTCAAACAGGTAATTTCACAACCAATTTGATGATACGCTCCAATAAATTCATTGGACACATTTCTCTGTAATCATACGAGAATCGCTCGATAGAAAACAAGCTGTTATAAATAGGCTTATATATTTTTTTCTATTTTATTAGAAATCCATTATAACAGATGTAAATTAAGCCTTTATTTTGCTAATTCCGCGTAAGCAGAGTAACTGTTATGGCAAATAATCCTTCAAACGACACAGAATGTGACAAACCCACCACCCACCATCTTACCAGGTAAGGCGGTGGTACCAATGTGTGGTGGTACCGGGCGAGTCGCTGCGAGACTCTACCACCTAGATGTAGTGATACGCTTTCATTATTTGTTGATTGTAATTATTTAGATGATCTTTAGGGATATGGACCATTTCTAAAACAGTTTCGTGAGATCCTTGTAAAATCATTTGGTAGATTTTTGTATTTGGAAAATTGAATCAGTATCGACGATTATTGCTGATCTTATAGCGTGTCGAGAAACGGGATTGTACTGGTGCAATGGAGTTGGTTTGATGATATATTTCAAAAATGAAGACGTAACCCTGAAATCCTTTGGGTAAATCCATCCAGATAATGCGTTTCAGATTTCTTTCGTAGCTAACAAATGAGCTGATGACATAACATAGCTAAGATCCATCAACGTCAACTTCCAAACCAAAAACACGCATCTCATAGCTTATGAGCACCATAGACAGACACACATATACACACAGCCATATCAAACATACAACACTTATCTTTTTACTCTGACATGGTCAATCTACTGAAGAACTATGATGTCTCAGACACACACGCAAACGCACATCCGCGCACACACACACATATAATATTATATCCCAAAGATACTAAGATAATAATAATAAGAAGAGAGCCGAAGATACTAAGTCCCACAATGTGATAGATGGCAAGCCTATATATGTGCCAACCGGGCACATATCCTATCCCGAGCAATATTTTTTTATTAAAAATTGGAAAAACCTAATTTTCTTTTTGTTGCTCGACCCGGGAATTGAACCCGGGACCTCATGCGGTCAAGTCCAACAACTGAACCGATAGACCACAGAGGCGATTATGTTATGTATGTATGTAAGCTAACTCTAAACCTGTGTAAAAGTTACAATAATTACGTATGCTACGACTATATCATAACGTGTCTGCAAATTGTCTGTCATTACTTAAAAAAACTAGTAAGTTGTTTGTTTCATGGTAGATATGTTGACATAGCGCCATTATAATAAAATTACCAGTATTCTAACAGCAGCATTAACCTCTAACACAAGTCTTGTTCATGTAATTGGCCTACAAATGGACCGGCACTCGTTTGGACACGTCTATCGAGTGTGCTAAGTATCTGTAACATGAAGTAATAGCTTACATTTGATCAGCTGGAAGATGTATGTCAAAACTATGTAATAGATATATGACAGACTTTGTGTGGAAAACAAATTATTTGAATTTCCTGATAGTAGTATAACACCAATGGTCTAAAGACACCTAAGGTGGTAGCGGTGTGTTGCCAATCCGAGTCTGCGTGGTTACTCCATTTGTGTAAGTTACAAACCTTATGCTTCAGACCGGAACACAACACGAGCAAGCACTGAAGCGATATCAAGTCATCACAACAGTTTAGATTAACACAAATACTCTCACAAACAATTACATCTAGAAGACTTAGAAAACTAAGGGTTCTGAGTTTATAAATTTGTAAAAAGGAGCTCACACCGTTTCCAACATTACAGCTAATGACATATCCACATCTTATGTTTTAAACACGAAAATGTGTTTCTTCGTTCTTATTTCAGGTCAAAATGGAGCGACATTGTAGTTAAATGTTTGTATGTGGTGACAGTTGGAACTTAAGAGAGTAAAATACATTTTTATGTGGCCAAAGTTAGAACTATAGAGTGTTTCTGCGAAACAGGTAAATAAATTTAAAACGCAGGCGTAACCACGGGCTTCCATAAATCTCCAGCCGACACCCGCGATATCGCTGTCACGGTAATTAGCACCTGAGATTTCACTTTAATTGAAGATGTCATCGCTGCTTGACCGATTTTGATAAACCATTGCTTCAATTTCGTGTGAACTCAATAATAACATTAACGTAGTAAAGCTGCAAAAAGCGATTTTAATATTGTGTCGTCTGCACAGATGAATGAGTATTTTTCTCGGTTTCCTTCGATTCTTTCGTCAAATTCAAACTTGGCAGCAACAAGACCATCTTGGAAATGCACATTTCTAAATAAAAAAAAGAATTTTCAAAATCGCTTAACAAATGACAGAAATCGATTACCAAACACAAAGAAATACAAGACTTAAACATATAAACTCCTCCATTTATGGAAATAAGATAAAAATAAATTATTTAAAAATACTAAAAGTACTTCAAAATTAAAAGATGCGAAAACTTGACAATCGTAGTGGAAAAGAGATAAAAAAGAAAAAAATTTAATGGGGAAACAGAAACACCCTTACATAACTTTTTGTTTTAGCACATTTACAAAGGAACTCTCCGTCTCTGCTCGTAATCAGACCGAATTCACGATTTTTAGTTTTTATAGTAACAAACATACATACTTATATACATATCTTCACGCCTTGTCCCTTACTGAGTAGGCAGAGAGTATCGAGTGCCAGACCTCACGATCCTGACAAACCTGTCTAGCCTCCTTTACATTCATTACCCTTTTCATACAAACACGCCGGTTTCGGAGACTCGTGACCCCACCCCCGGATAATATCCGATTGATCTGACCGTGAAATGTCAGCCTTGATCTCCCGGGGTACCTACATCCATCCACATTCGTATTTTAAATCTGCTTTGTCAATCTTTCATCTGTCATTCTTTCTACATGACCGAACCAGCGGAACATGCCTTTTGCATTTTAGCACCAACGCTTTCTTTCAAACCCACTCTTTCTCGGATCTCACTGTTACGAACTGTAACTGTTGGTAACAAACAGACTTGATATTACAAATTAACAATCATTGCATTTAAACAGAGATTCAATATTCAACCACAAATCTAAAGTGACTCAT
>NJDD01000633.1:99505-112859 GCA_002245505.1 Calephelis nemesis
TAATTATGTTTTGAACAACTTCACAGAAATTCAGCTTGTTGGGACTTCGAATGTCTAAATTGACCAGATTCATTTCAAACAAGTAATTTTATTCTGTGGACAGGTCAGGTCACACTCTTAACACCGACAGAGAAAAGTATCTACAGATCCAATTATTTTCGAACCGTTCTCACTGAACTTTATTTATGAGATTGAAAGTAAAACAAGCAAATGGATTTCCTGACGGTAAGATAAACATGTCCCATGAATACCTTAAAGGTGACCTAACCTAACACTATGACTAAAAACCTAGACACAGAAATACAAACATGTTATCACACAAATGCTTCCCCTGCTGAGGAATCAACCTTAACGCGGATGATCAAAGGACATCTACGCTAACTCCTCGACCAATGAGACAGTTATATTGTCGACAAAAAGTTAGATGTATTCTAATATATTCAAACACCTGACCCTAAAACTGTGACATTGACTAACTTGACTTATAACTTATGGAAACAAGAGAGCTCTGTTCTGATGAAATGTATGCTTAAAGAAACTTACAAAATTGTGATATATTCAGTATTGCACCATCACCTCCAATGTCACCAGCGTTTGTGTTTGTCTAATGTCTAATGGTTACATTTTACACCTACAGTCATAATTAAATCAAATGTGCAACTGATCAGTTAAAAAAAAATACATATATATCAATGAAAGGAAAAACGAGACAAAATGCTTTTATTTTTTATAGCAGAGGGCGAAGGCGCAAATCCAAGTTTTATTAATCCGAATTACGTCGACTTAGTTTTTAACCAAAATTCAGAAAAATGAGGACGTTATGTATATAATGTTCGAATTTTATATTTTTGACAAACTTATGTTAATCGATTTCTTCGCCATGTCTGAGCGATTTCAAAAATTGATTTTTGCTGTTGCCACCAATCTGGATCCCCGGAAAATTTGAAAAAAAAAAGCCCGCTGAGTTTCTTTCGCCGGATCTTCTCAGTGTGTGGCCGCATTCCAATCCGGTGGTAGTTTGAAAAAATGTCGACGTGCACAAATACTACTTGTATGGTTCAAGTGAATAAAGATTTTTCTGATTCTGATTCTGAATTCAAGAAAAATACTTAATTTCGTATACGAAGATAATTTACTTACTGAAACGAAGTCGGCTTTTTGCAGTTTCGCTGCGATTAAATGTTGAATTTTAGTTTAATTACAATTGTTGAATAAATTGAAGAGAATATAACAATAGTTTTTTTATTCAAAGACTAACAAAATACTTGTTTTGAAAGTCAAGTTTTAGATTGAATAATTGCTCATGCTGCTCTTTTGATTGATAATAATTTGTAATTTTTTGATAAGATGATTTTTTACTTTTTTACCTCCGGCAGGAAAGAGGGATGTTATAACATGTTGGAGAAATTCTGATGGTATAAGTACTCTATTTGTGTTACAAAAAAGACCTCTTAGAGCTGTTAATAACCTTTATGCGATATGAAAGATTCCCTCCGAGAACAAAGCAAAGAAATAAATATTTTTACTTTAAGTTCAAATATATTTATGAGAATCGAATGTACGTTAAAAAATTCTGTATGTTTACAAAAAAATGTAATGTTCACGATGTAAATACTAGAAATAAAAATATGTAATAAATAGTAAATCCTTTTTGAGTCGATATAATCATACGTTTCTACAATAGGCTACCCAGTGAAACTAGAGAAAAACAAGTTTAAAAAATGTATAAAAACAAAATTATGTAAAAAATCTTAGAGTATTGAGAAGAACACGCTTGGGAATACAAGCTGAAGCTTGTATTGTATTGTATCTCGCATTGCAATTTGGGAATGTAATGAATGAATGAATAAAGTTTTGTCTGATTCTAATTCTTATAAGCTTGTCGCACGTCCGGTGTGTGTGTGCGTGTATGTGTATGTCTGTGTGTGTGTGTGTTTGTGTGTGTGTTGTCTATTCACGAATTAACCGAATTCGATGAGGTTGATTTAATTTGAAAAAGAAGTAATCAACTGCTCGGCCATCTAGGACATTGGTGCTTTCCGAAAGTTAGGTACCTAGAGCAAACACAGAACAGAAGTGATTGGCATTTTTCGTGTCAAAGGCCACTTAAGTATACTTTATAAAACGTGATGCCATTAATAAGTAAGAATTGTGGTATGAAAAAAAATGAGCAGTTTCCTAATATGATATTAATGAGTGTGGTTAGTCGGAGAGGTTAGCGTACACGTCTAATAGCACTGAACATTTACAAGGTCCAAGTTCGGTTGTCGACAGGGGCAAGTATCTGTGTGATGATAAATATAATTGTAATCCCGATCTGAGGAAAAATTTCAATAAATTTGTTTTGATTTAATAAATTTATTATTATTTATTCAATTAGTATTATTAATGTTCTCTAACAACGGCCACTTTTTAAATAGTATTTATAATAATATATACAGTAAAAATATTAATTATATAAATAATAAAGTAATATTTTTTTTACACACCAAAGGTAGTAATGGTGCGTTGCCAACCTGAGGCCGGGATGTTAAGCCTCGAGCAAAAGTACGTTTACCGGCTACCTTACCCTCCGAACCGGAACACGTCATGACGTTATGGCGGCAGGAATAAGTAAGGCGGTGGTACCAATCCAGGCGAGTCGCTGCTAAACTCTACCACCTAGTTAGATGTCACGGTGTTAGTGACGGTTAGCCTATGCTCGCCTTTTACGAGCTGCCTGGCAAGGAAGGTAGATGATCTATTCTACAAAGGAGCCCGGACCAACACGGGGGCACCAATAAGTAGGTATTTCTTTGCTTTTAGGGTGGGATCAATTCGTGTAATTTTCTTTACATTATGTGGAACTAGATGTGCCCGCTACTTTGTTCGCATGTGGAAACTCGAACTATTAAAATAGTGAACCGATATCATTGGTAATAGACACACAAACTTCAACTTTAACTTTTACATTAAATTTATACTTCTTAATATTCTAGATTCCACCTGACATATTATATAATATGGGATAAATTAAAGTGCTGTTTTCCCTACTTTCTTTGAAATTTTACCAGTTTTACCAGCTTGAAGAAAAAACTAAGAGTAATAGCCCAACAGTCGTTCTCAAGTTTTGCTGTTGCGCTTTCTAGCACATTTAGTTATTCATTTTTATTTATATATAAATTTTATGAAGATTATTACACAATCTTTAAGAAGCACAATTACTTACCTAGTACCTTGAAGACCCCTAATTGTTTTTTTCGGGACCCAAAAAGCATTTTTTTTTTTTAGATCTCATCGTCATTGTAAAGGTAATTATTGTGATTTTTCTGTGATTTTTAAATTTCGGACAATTTTATAAACGTTTAATAGCATTACGCCTCTTGTCTAAGAATGGGTACAGTTTTATAAGAAAATAATTAAAAATACTCAACGATATATCCCATGATCCCCATCGATGGGAACTGCAGTACGAAGTACGGCAGTACTAAGAAGTACAAGAAGGTCATCAGAAAGTATCGACCGACTTTGGTAGAATAATGACACTTTAACTACACGTTTTAATTTCACTTACTTAGGGATAGTTTTGTTCGAAGTGTAGCAAAAGATAATTTTTGCATTACGACAAATGCCAAATATTACGTGAAGTAATACTAATTAGGAAAGCAGAACCTGGAGCTACTATTGAGATAAATACTAGGATCTGTGCCGGTCTAGGTACTATTAACGCCCAAGGTGAAATTTCTACAGCGTCATCTAAATGGAACTTAAACCCACAAACAAGTAATACAAAGTATGGATGGAAAGGATTAATCGTTTAATAATGAAAAACAAAAAAAGTTGTTTAAGTACTAAACTTTATATCACGACGAGATTTTCACTTAATTAAGGGATTCTATAGGAAAGAAAGATCAGCGCATTTTGTATTTGGTGCTCTAGGCAGTCGCCCAACCGAACCAGGAAAAAAAATAAAACCAATCCAACCAAACACCGCCACTAGCCAAAATGGTGTTAAAATAATGTAAAAATAAAAAAAAACAATCAGGCTTAGAAAAAAAATTAACTTATATAAATGTTACTATGAAAATAATGTGCCCCGTGTTGGTCCGGGCTCCTTTGTAGAATAGACCATCTGCCTTCCTGTGCCAGGCAGCTCATAAAAGCCGAGCGTAGGCTTGCCGTCACTAACACCGTGATATCTGACTAGGTGGTAGAGTTTCGCAGCGACTCACCCGGATTGATACCACTGCATTACCTATTCCTGCCGCCATAACGTCATGACGTGTGCCGGTTCTGAGGGTGAGGTAGCCGGTAAACTTACTTTTGCTCGAGGCCTTTTGCTCGAGGCCTAGTATGTATCTGCGATATTACCTGCTAGATTCTAGCAGCTAGAAGAATATACCGGTGCTAAATTACCATCGTGATGGTATCCAATGTGGTTTAGTAATTATTGAACTGATCGGCCGGACTGGTGTTATCTGGTGGTGACATTATGTTTTTGGCAACTAGTTATGGTTGAGGATAAGGGTAGGGAAGTTGATAAATTTAAGTTAGGGACACATTGGTGGTAATTCTGCTGTTAACAAACTAAACTTATTTTAGATGCATGCTATCTTTCTCGAATGAAACAAAAGAAATGGGACGTTTTAGACACGTCAGATTAGTCCGAACATGTCAAATCGCGATGTTTTTAATCGACGTTTTCCGAGTAATAGTTTAAACGTCTGTAGAAATGACGTGAACTTGACAGCGCTAAAAGTGTATTGTCTCTTTCTGTTTCTTTCGTTGAAAGAAGACAGCGATAACTTAAAAATAGTTTAGTGAGTGCGCAACAAAATTACCACCAATATCACAGATTCAGATTAATGACGTAGTATTAACATTGTTGCTATAGGCGACTGGTATATCTTCAGAAAATCTGTCTACATTATTTATTCCACAGTTATGCATAAGTTAATTAATGTAAAACAGCTTTGAGCAACTTTTAGTAAATTACTTTTTAATATATTGTATCCTACTCTGCAAGCTTTTTGATTGTGGGCAGTAAAAAACCAGAAAATAATATGGTGCGGATGATGATCTTGAATATCATTTTTTCAGCAGTATTTTACTAGTGGAATCCTAACATTCGATATTCATATCTGGTAATATTAAAACGGTCATAATGGATTGACAGCAATGTCAATTATGCAATAATAAATTGCATTGATGTCGATACTAAAACACCTTGTATCATAAACTTTAGCTGAATCGGTAGAAGTAAACTGATTTAAAATGTTTTTCATTAACAAAATATTAAAGGAACAGGTTTAGTAAAACTTGTAAAAGATAACGATGGCTACCACTCGGTCATTCTACTTCAAACCTACCAAAGGTATCTAAGCACTCGTCTTTACTAAACGCGCGAATACGCAACGTGGGAATTCCCAGACGCAATAACACTATCGCTTCTTTCATCTTTCCGACCCTGACTCTAAAAACCGTATGGAAATTTGCACGTTTTATGGATACATTGCACAAATATATTGTCCTGATATAGAGTTTTCTCCTTGAGAATAACATTAGATAAGAAGTAAAGAATATCACCAGAATATATAATCATCGGATGTTATTCTTTAGTTATATGTAATCGCCATAGGTCAAGGACTGACCCCTTACGTACGGATCTAACTGCACTGTCATCCAAACAAAATATTTTTTGAACTTACATATTTTGTGTTTTTTATAGATTATCTTTGACTAGGCAACACTCATATTACTGACATACATTTTTCTTAGAAACTGCTTGAAGAGATCTCATAAGAACTTACGCACGCTAATGTATACCGGTTTTTTTTGGTTTTGGAAATTTGATGTTTACCTGTAGAGTTAATAAACAGGAACAAATGTTAGAAGTAGCCGGAGTGAATGCTAGAATGACGCTGTTAAGAATTATTAATGTGGTTTAATTTCTTAGTCAAATGTAGAAAGTAACTAAAATATCGACGTTATCGTTGGTTGACGATACGGATACACAAAAACACTTAGCTAAATGGACACATTTATAAATTTAATAAGCACCTGGACTTAGAAATTAGACATAATTTTCACCACTAAAATGACTGTCCATATCAGTGACAATAAAGTTGGTCAGTGTGATTCGGTGTGTTCGTTATTCCTTGAATAACAAAATGTTACTATTTTTTATCAAATTTATAAAAAAAAAGTAAACGGTACGTGTAGTAGTGACAATATCTATTTACATCCTAAATACAGTGCAATGTTACATAAAAGACGCATGATCTAAAGAAAGCATGAATGTAAGTAATTAAACCACCGGTGGACCAAGTTATACAGAACCGGTCTTGTTTTCTCTTCCACTTAAATAACTACTGTATTAGTCATGCTATTTACGTAATTTGCATAAATGGATATCATCACGCTTTTATGTAAAGAAATAGTCAGAGTGCGTAGGCTTCTAATGTTTGACAAGTACTTCATTTGTTTTATTATTGTTAAACGTCACAAAAAGGTAGTGCAAATTATACTTTTGCAGTTTTATTTGTAGCTTTATGAAATACTGCCTCCCTAAACCTCTTTTTATAATTTCACCAGCTGCACTACTATCCTAACAAGTATGCAGTGGCAAGCACTAAAGCCATGACTTACGCTTTAAGTACAGTTGTTTTTGTCAGTTACTTTGTAATTAGCCTACACTTGAACCCGGGTAATCAATCATCTTGAGGTTCAATTTAATTAAAATCGTATCACCGGTGTTATATTAAGCGGTACTGTATGGATTAATTAGTATTTAACTTTCTGGCACTAACTTAAATAACAGTTTTATTTAAGGAATATAATAGAGCGAATTAAATAAAAGTGGATGTGGTAACGGCTGTGGCCATGTGGCATACAACGCTAGTTTTGACAAGCCGTTCCCCATACGTACTCCCAACACTTGCTGTATAACATTAACCAAATGAACAAGCTGTATATAATTAAAAAACTCAAGGTTATTGGAAACCAGCTCCTAGTACTTTTTTTTGGATATGTTCATTATAAAGTTTCAATTTTTTTATAATTTTACTAAGGCATCTTATTTTCACTGTATGTAATTTAAACTTTTTTTAATAAAAAAGATATATAATCCAGCACTTCATTTTTTTTAAATTCATCTAGTTTAACGACTTTCTAAAAATAATCATTTTAGAAAAAGCGAACATCCAATTTAGCGCTAAATTGTTCTTAGTAATTATAAACATTAAGAGCTCCTATTAAAGTCACTTTTGTTATAATTTGGACGAGTTTTCCTTAAACTAACATTGAACATTAAAATTATGCAAATTGATCCGAAACAGCTTTCTATTGTAAGGGAAAGTAAGAAATTTGACATCGAATCGGAGACAAGTATCGGAAATGTGCTTCTAATACAATCGGAATATTCAAACCATTTGTCATAATGGCTTTAATATTCGTATAAATTTATCGCCGGCGTCAGAGGTCTGTCAACAAAAATAATAAATATAGTTCGTGTACAAAGAAACTAGATTCTAAAAATACGTTTTTGTGTAATTTGATATATTTATATCGCAGGAGATATCTTCAAACAAAATAGGAATAAAATATGTTGTGTGACCAAACTAAACTAAATAGCTATATCCGTTTAAATTCTGTTGTCTGCACCGGCTAGCATACATACTCGTATTATGAATTCAAATGCTTCTCTATTGGTTTTGGTTTGGCTGCATGGTTGGAAAGATCTATCATCTGCGCGGTGACTTATAATAATAAAAAACATTGGAATAAAACAATAAAAATAAAAATGTATTGAAATATCAATTATTTATAAGTAATACAGCCACTGCAGTCATCTTTTGCTTGTAACTTGCTTTTTTATGATAACAGTATTGTTTTTCACCGATTTACTGTATCTTTTTTTATACAAATAGTCTGTGAATAAACACTTGGCTCTCCTGATAGTAAGTGACGTAGGTATAATAAGTGCGTCGCTATCATTTTGTCAGTTCATTCATTCATCTTTCGCCTTTAATGCAATTTTAAAGTTTAACGGATGGTAATCTGGTCTGAATTTACCAGTGTCATTATGGTGGTAGCAATTGGTAAGGCAGTGGCTCTCTATCCGGACAAATTCATCTAAAGTATTTCTGGTATTTTTATAACGACCTATTAAACCTATGCTCGCTTTTTACAAGTTGCCAGGCAGAGAGGTAGGTGGTCTATGCTACACACCTTATTCAGGATAACGGCAGTACCCGCCGCTGTCNNGCCGCTGTCAATTAATCAAATTTTTTTTTTACAATCAAGTATGATTATGCGCATTTGCTTTTTTTTATGTTATGGAAGGCAAACAAGCAGACAGATTTCCTGATAGTAAGAAATTCACGCCGCCTAGAGACACCAAAGGTGGTAATGGTGCGTTGCCAACCTGAGGTCGGGATGTTAGGCCTCGAGCAAAAGTAAGTTTACCGGCTACCTTACCCTCCGAACCGGAACACGTCATGACGTCATGGCGGCAGGAATAGGTAAGGCAGTGGTACCAATCCGGACAAGTCGCTGCCAAACTCTACCACCTAGTCGCTTTATTTGCTTGCACCCGTCCATTGCCACAAAAAGATAGATGTTCAAACACATAACATAACTTTAAAAATAAGAGATGCACATTACTGTCTACAATTTCTTATTAAGGTACAATCTTCTGTCTTATGAAAAAATAACTTATCTCTGAAATGTGAAAAATGAAGTTTGCTTCTAAATAGTGCTCAACATGCTTTTATTCCCAATAAATTAGAGCGATAGATGAAAAAGGTGGCTTATAATCGTTTTGTGTACGGAATTATTACCATCGACCTCCTTATCGTTTAAGGTAAGCCAGTTACTGTTTTTATAACTTGTAATGGTGTTTTGATTTTTGTTATTTTTATTCATTAAGATGCCGGCGACAAGAATACATAAACTGTCGATGTGGTTATATATCTGATTACTATTTATTTAAAGGTATTAAATGATAATTTTTAACATTTTTAAAAAACTTGATGTTTACAGATTATGGTAACGACACGGTAACATTTGTATGAAAAATTTAAAAAAGAAATTCAAGCAAGTCTGTTCAGCAATTTCGACGCAAAAGGTTGAAAATTAAAACGATTCATATTACTCTTTCGATTTTCATTACATTCGAGTTGTTTTGAAGAGGCGTTTACATGTTTATTTAAATCGTATCCAAGTTCTTACATAGTTTAGGCACAGTATTAAGAATTAGTATTAAGACTGTGGTTTAGGTAACAAAATTCTTGGGTATGGTGATTACGTTAATAAAAAAATGCATTTTTAAAGACTAATAGAGGCCCTTTTTTATGTATATTTCTAAAGTTATTATAAAATCCAATGTACAGTTACATTTTAACACCGTTTATGTTTTAACACGGTTGCTGCAGCACTGTTTGCGTGTGAGTTTCAGCTAGTACGTTGTGGGGTCATATAAACACTAAGAGAACTTTTTTCAGTTCATCGTGAGGTCATATTTGCCCACAAATGCTGCCAGTTTAAATTAACTGACTTTCGATAACGCATTGAAATATCATTGTTTTAAATATTATGTGAACATAAAGTGGTATATTAAGTATAGCAGTAAGTAGCTGCCTTTTTAAATTAAATGACTAATATAGGTATAAAAAAAATCAATTTATGAGTATGCTAATTTTAAAATGAGAATGAGAGAACGCTAATTTTATCTACGCACAAGATGCAAGGTATGCGTGGGGCAATACGAGTATGACCGCATGCAGCAGTGAACGTGTTAAATAAACAGATCATCTACATTAATTTAAAAATAGACATATTTAGTTACACTCGACGGTTTTTTAATCTGAATTTCTTATAATTCAATTAAATAAGAAGTGTAGATATTAACTGATTTTAAACATCGTCTTATCCCAGGTTTATAAATATTTCTTATTCATAGCTTTCAATATTACGAAACAGCTATTTCAGTTTTCAAAATCAGCAAACAAAAGTATGCTTTATGTAATGAGTTTGAATTTCACGTTCAACGCCATCTTAATGACTGGCCTTCAGAATGCCAAGTGTAGAATGTAAATAGTAGATATGATTATACGCTTTTAAAAACACTTGTACTTTTCCACACTACATTGTACTGAGGAAAAGTGCAATATTATGTAACAAGCTGTATTTATAACGTGCTGTACTTGTAATGTGGTATTTCCACATGGTGTCAACATAGAAAATTATAAATTCTGATACAATTAAGAACTTTTGAGTATACAGAAGTTTAACGAAGCTAAACTTTTATTTGAACTACAAGGGTTAGTTCTAAAAGTAAGAGATTCGTTTTATATGTAATATAAAGATAAAAAAAACTTCATAAGTAACTTTAAATAACCCTATGAATTTATCCAACAATTTCTTTATGAAAGCGAGAAAAACCTGTGGCTTAGTGATCGTGTTAACAACAATGAAATCAAAGAGTGTAATTGAAAGAAATTGTTCTTATCAAAATAAGATAATTTATACCCGTTGATGAGTGAGTAAAACTGTCTAATAAAAAATTTACAAAACAGTGTTTTTAGGGGGAGCTAATTTCATATTCATTATCAAACCGCACAGATATTATCCGAGGGTGGTGTCAAGAGCACACCGAAATGTGATAAAATATGTTAATATACTTAAATATTTTTTGCTACATCTTATTACCATATATATTGTACAATTAAATGATTTTCATTTCATTTAAAGTGGCTCCGAAACTGGTATGTTTGTATAAAAGAGTAGTGAATGTGGAAGAACTTAGGCCCGTCTACAAAATCGTGTGGCAGACATCGTGTCGTGTGCCTATCTCGCAAGAACATTGTCATATATTAATGCATATATTCCACTAGTGGATCATATTCCTACGCTAATAATATGTAAAGGTAACAATTCATGTCTGCCTCGATATCCAAGTGGATAATTAATTTGACATTTCAAAAACTTTCAAGTTGGAAAGCTACTAGTAATTATATGTTACCCGCCCCTGACCTTCATTATTAAACATAAAATAATAAACTTGAAATTAACATATTTATGCATAATATAAACTTATTTTTTAACTTTCGTTGGAGTGATTATGAAATCTCATACAAAAGACATCAACGATTGTAAGGTCATTATATTTTAAACACATAATAGGTACATGGATAATTAGATGCAAATTTCCATTTTTTATTTCCTTTTTCACAGCTGTCACAAGAATCATATTAAAACTATACATATTGGAATCCATATCTTACAATCGCCATTAATCAGAACAATATATTAAACAATTGTGGCTGAGACAGAATAAAGTCTAAGTAAAAAATACTAAAGTGCACAATCAGTATGAAACAAAAAACACTCGTCATAATACCTTGATCAAACTTTGATTGAATCAATCAGAGAAGCATTCACTGTTTGTTCAAAATTTATTTCAGAAGGCTTAAAAAAAGTTATTAGTATAATTAGTTAGTTTATTTTTCGATTTCTATACAAACTCTTTGTGTAAGTTTTGTTTAAAATTTATAAATATCATTTTCAAGTGACTTCAAAATAAGGAGTTCATCGATTTTTCAGTGTATTTCTTGTATGGTTCTTACGAGATAACTCGCCAATAACGAACAGATTTTATTACAGTTTTCGAAAGATGGGCGACAATACAGAAGCGATTTTTTGTAATTTGATCAATATCCAACTAGCCGTATCTAGTAATGTATGTTATCTATGTACCTAATAGTTTTTTTTTAAATATGGTTCCTTTTTAAGAGGTAGGGTAGGTATAAATTTGATAATTTGATAATTTGATTTCTTAGATTTATTAATAAGATTTATAGTTGCATTCAATACAAATTTTAGACTAATTAAAGTAAAAAAAAGTATCTTTACGCCCATATCCCCGAAGAGTTAGACACGATTAGCCGAAGACACTAAGTCCCACAATGTGATAGGCGAGTCTAATGCCAACCGGGCACATATCCAATCCCGAGCAACATTTTTTTTTTAATTGGAAAACCTAAATTTTCTTTTTGTTGCCCGACCCAGGATTCGAACCCAAGACCTCATGCAGTCAAGTCTAACACCTGAAAGGCTAGACTACAGAGGCGATTAATTTAACATTAGTAATACACGTTCTTTTATACTTCGATTTTATAAAAAAATATTTGATGTTGATTTTGGAATACTTTGCTTATATTGTTTTTCATTTAATAAATATTGAAAGAAAATGTTAGTGTTAAATTGAGAAAGGTTTATAGTTTGGTCATGTAGAAAGAATAGCAGGTGAAAGATTGACAACGCAGATTTACAATACGAATGTAGATGGGTATAGGTATCCGGGGAGACCTAGGTTGACATTCCACGATCAAAATATTTGGGTAATATCCGCAGATGACATGTTTGTGAAAATAAAAAAATAATAAATGTTATAATGTTATATATACTGCAGCTACGTAACATAAGTTTTTTGTATTGGTTGGGTTTTAAGGTATAATGTAGGTGTAATATAAAGAAAGAAAGACAATTATTTATTTGCGGAAAATGTGTGTAAATGAGATGTCACAAAAATATTTAACCTATTATACCATATTTCGGTGTACAAATATTATAACATTTAAAAAAAATATTTAATTATATATGCTTTAACTTTTAAGCCAATTATTTATATTGATAACTAGCTTAATTATTTATTACCAAAACATGTTAAAACAAGATTTAAATTTAACCCTGTCTACCGTAAACTACCAAAGTAAAGTAAAGTATAATTCCAAAAAAAAAAGAAAAGAACGCCTATTCACGACCATAAAAGGCAAATATAGCAACATGCAGTTTAAACTAAAAGAAACATCGAGCTTAAATTTTTAAACACAGATAGTTATTTATAATGACAATATCTGGATGGCCTAACTTGGCTCGGTATTTTTTTAATGATTCCTAGCTAGATCGATTTATCGCCCCTGAAACCTCCTATATACTAAATTTCATGAAAATTGTTGGAACCGATTCCGAGATTCCAATTATACATATACAAGGATTGATAATTTAAAGGTATAAGATTTTGGAATATTTACATAGGAATTAAAGTATGCAATTCGTTCCCCATCCTGATATCTCAACGAGCTCTCGTCAAACGGTTCAAGAACCTTACGTTACTAGAAAAATTGCGGGAAACAGCTGGTTAAAAATATTAGTATGTATCTATAATTTTGTATGTTTAAGAATAGAAAGCTGGAATTATCACACAATACAGAAGTTATGTGGCAACAAAATACGTGGCAAGGACTGTCCGATGTCCACCTCCAATACACCGCCAAGGAAAACCAGACAGACTAGTTTATGTGTGTCGACCGCC
>NJDD01000634.1:21335-44418 GCA_002245505.1 Calephelis nemesis
ATATTATTGGTAAAGAGTTCTATTTTCAAAATTTAAACTTATTTTTTTAATATAATGCTTTTAAGTTGCCAGTTCTAAAAACTTTCAGTTTGGCCCTCGTATACAAGAGATTCATATATCGCATATTTATAATGAATGAAATGTATACTCAATATTATTAGTAAAGAGTTCTATTTTCAAAATTTAAACTTATTTTTTTAATATAATGCTTTTAAGTTGCCAGTTCTAAAAACTTTCAGTTTGGCCCTCGTATACAAGATATTCATATATCGCATATTTATAGATATAACATCTATACAGGACAGTAACGCGGCTACTTATACATTTTAAATTTGGTGTGCGTTATAATATTAATCACGTTTTTTTTAAATAAATGAAATGAATTAAATATCTTCTTTTCATAATTAAGATTTGTTTGATGAAGCAAGTACTGGTAGTTTTTTACTCGGGTACACGGTACGGTTACTGGAGCATAAAAGGACCATAAATGAGCCAATCCGTCTCGAAGGACCAGAAATGTGGTGCGTAAAAGGAATTACACCATTTGAACAGCGGTATGCGAAATTAAGAAAATAAATATCCGTACTACAGTAACAGACTAGCGGTTGAATATATGTCATCAGGTGCAGGTTCGATGCGGAAATAAAGGAATGCGACTGACCTGTCTTTCTTCTTTTTTCTTTCTTGAAGATTTTTTCACAACACACGCGGCGAATAGGTATAATTTAAATTTTATAGTTTAAGGTCGCGACCATCCTGCACTCTCGGCGGATTCTTTAAAGCGAATGAAATAAACATGGCGGCTCCTTACATCCTGGTGATTTGCACTTGTGCTTTTGCTTTTCACTTTTTCCCAGGCGTTCAAATCTTCTTTCGCAATCGAACGTAAGGAATTCGGAAGGGTGATATTAACAGGGAAAAAAAGCAAATACAGCGGTAACAGTTACAGTTTTTAGTATCAACCTGAAACTAAAAAGTGTGGTCTCCAAAACTGGCGTGTTTGTATGAAGAGTACCTATAATGATACTTTAGTTATAATTACTATGGTATTTATAGTGAGTTTGCAATTACACCGTATACTCTTCATCTCTTTTACGAAATCTATTTTGGTTTTTGCTGGAAAAAATCTCTAATAAATTATCTCGTCGTTTGAATAATTATACGAATTCACTCGTGTTATGAATGTTTTGTGTACAAGAAAAAAATAAATATTGCATAGGATAGATGTAGAATAACACTTCATTTAACTAATTCCGCCGAGCTAACATAATAAAGGCATATTTTACATCTGTTATAATTGATTTCCTCAAAGTAACACTTGATTCAATAAAAATGGGGAGAAAGTTAGCCAAATCTGTAAGAATCGTATATGTGTGTGTGTAGATCTGTTTCACACATTTATTTACAGTTCCCATTTAAAATTTTCAGACGGCTGAACAATGGAGGATAGTGTTCTTCATGTCCAGCACGATATACCTGGTGGGCGCGATAGTGTACGGGGTGCTGTGCTCGGGCGAGCGCCAGCCCTGGGTCGAGGAGGGGGACGGGGACGCCAGCTTCGACACGGACGCCTCCTCCGTCACCACCGCACGAGGGTACGACAACAAGGCCGCAGATCACCACGCTTAGATCCTAACCTCCTACTGCACTCGATCACAAGATACCAGGATGAATATTCGTACACGCAAATATGTTGACAAATGCAAATGAATAAATAAATATCCCTGGACAACTTACACAAATTGAATCTAACCCCAAAGTAAGCAAATTATATGCTTGTGTTATGGGTGTTAGTCAACGGTACTAATACATAGGAATACTTAAATAGATACAAGAATAAATTTAATAAACACCTAGAAATGCAGACATCTAAATGTTCATCACACAAATGCCTGCCCCCGTCGGGAATCGAACCCGAAAAACAAGTCACAAATTGACTCTATTTTACAGGCCATACGTTTTGGCCATGAGCGGTGGTAACATTTATTTTATTCTGAAATCGCTGGACTAATCACACGAATTGACGTAACCCCACATTTTACCATTTCTTTGGCCTGTATTATGGATAATACTCATTGGGTCCATACCTATTGGATATTACCCATAAGTATAGAAATATAGATAAAGAGAATTAAATTAATTGACGAACAACCACGTCTGTACTCAGATACGTCAATTATCTTTTGATCAGTCATTAACAGCCAATACGTTAACCTATTTACAGATAAAGATACCTTCTACAGCTTTGTTGCTAAATTGTTTTTGTTAATCATTATAACTGTGGTTGCCTAGTTACTAGTCTAAAGTACCGCTTGTCTCTTATCTTAGACAGGTTATTAATATTGACCGTAAGTGAACATTTCCTATACTAAATTGTGAGTTAGTGGCAGATTAAATGTTAATTGACCTATCTGAATACGGCTACAGCACTAGGAAATACAAAAGTCCTTGCTCTTCATACTATAAGTTTACATGAGAGATCGACTTTGAACATTATCAGTAGCTGCATTAGGCTAAAACCCTTGACTAGCAGTGAAACATACTAATATTTTTTTTAAATACTAGCCAACCCGGCGAACTCTGTTTCGCCTCCAGATGGCTCTGTTGAAACTTTTCCAGGATTTTTTTTGCTATAAACCTCACGGAGCCCGAAACTTTTCCAACGAATGCAAAACGGTGGAAATCGGTTCGTGCGTTCTGGAGTTATAGCGTCAGGAAGGAAAACCCGATTTATTTTTATGAATATAGATATTATTTTAAGCAATGCAAAACTTGTTACAATTTTACTTGGTTCAGTAACAGTTAACAAGTTAGGGTTATCCTGATCTCAAAAAACCTTTATTAACATAAAGTATCTTCACGCCCTTATCCCCGAAGAGGTAGGCAGAGGTACAACCAGGGCACCCACGACTACCCGAAGATACAAAGTCCCATAATGTGATAGGTGGCAAGACTATCGCCAACCGAGCACGTTTCCAATCCCGACCAACATTTTTTTTTTATTAGAAAATTGGAACAATCCAGTCTTCTTTTTGTTGGCCCACCCGGGATTCGAACCCGAGACCTCATGCAGTCAAGTCCAACACCCGGACCGCTCGACCACAGAGGCGACATGATACTAAATTATCAATGTCATATTGTTAAATTATAATAACTTGACATCGCTCTGAGCCCTTACTATGAGTTTACGGCTTGTCAAGTTTACTATACTCGCTACAGTCTCTGTTAATTATTTGTATGAAAACTTTTAACAGCGCCTCTAGTGGTAACTAATAGAAACGCATTTTTAGACCAAAAGTGTCATAGATTTCGGCAAGTAATTTACCGATCGTTATTTATATCAACTCATGGTAAAGGCTCAGGACGCTACCAGAATCAAAGACGAGCTTAAGAAAAACGATTATTTTACTGCGCCAAATATCGTTCGGAAACCAGCGAAATTAAAATAATTATTTAATATTACTATCAAAATAATAATTGACGTTTATTTATCAGTTTATCATATTACGACATATAATTTACGATAATTGTAATTTCGACGTTGTCTGTATGAGGCGTTTACTAAAGAACTAAATAAAAATAATATTGGTTACACCATATTATTAATTTAAGCTATATTCTATTTTTGTATGTAAGAACAAGTGGAATATGCACTAATTGGTCTAAAGCTTATCTTAATTATTGCTACTCGATGTTTTTTTTAACAAACGAGTACCAAAAACTGTTCTGTATTGCTATTGGTCTACGTAATGAACATAAAGTCCATTTCAACCAACCAGATCGCGCCTTTATGATTTGACAATGCGCACAACGCGTTCTGATTGGTTGTGTTGATTACGTGGACCAATAGACATAAACAGAATGCTACCTCCCTAAGCATTTCATTATTAGGTGATGTCCTTTGTAAGACTTTGTCCGTTGTTATAACGGAGTAGAAATCTCACGTCTTATCCTTTTATTCTAAGTGCTATTGGTTGTTGCGTACGCGCCATTTTTGAAATCAATATATCCCTTTTTTGAGACAGTATCTATTCCAAGTATAGTAAGATACAAGTTTCTTTTATGATATTGGAAGGCAAACAAGCAGACGGATTTCCTGATGGTAAGAAATTCACGTCGCCTAGAGACACCAAAGGTGACATTGGTGCGTTGCCAACCTGAGGCCGGGGTGTTAGGCCTCGAGCAAAAGTAAATTTACCACCTAATTTACCCTCCGAACTGTAACACGTCAACGGCAAGCATTGACGTTATAGTGGCAGGAATAGGTAAGACGGTGGTACCAATCCGGGCGGGTTGTTGCGAACAACAGTGTATGTCACAGTGTTAGTGACGGTAAGCCTTTGCTCACCTTTTACGAGCTGCCTGGCAGGAAGGCAGATGGTCTATTCTACAAAGGATCCCGGATTGCACTTGTATTTAATTTTTTAATATGTAACGAATGCACTACGTAGCGTAACGTAGGAAACAATGATAAAAATTTGACCGTATGTGGTGGCATTTCTACTTTCTCGCTCTAACAATTTGTGAGAAAAAGAAATAGCGCACACAAAAAAGCCATCTAAAAATGTAGTCCAACCCTTAGTCGGTATTTCACAAGTTTTCCTTTTGTATGAAAAGCATAATGGATGTGGAGGAAGCAAGGCAGGTTTGGCACTCGATACTCGGCCTACCCCTTAAGCAACTTGGCGTGAAGATATGTATGTATGTCACTAGTCTTCACATTCCAATTTAGTCCACATTACGATTGCGACTTATAAATGTGGTAAATGTATACGCACATACTACATAGTATTAAGATGATTTGTTGTTGTGACTAAATAATGTGACCACTCTTAAATATACTTTAGACCAGGGGTGGGCAAATTCTTTTGACCGCGGGCCGGTTAATTAAAAAAAATCTAGTGGCGGGCCAGTTAATAATAATTAATCATGAGGCGGGCCGGTTTATTAAAACACCTAAAAATAGCAGCAAATATTACGATTATAAAACGTGTACGATTATAAATATATCTTTTATATATCTTTTTATATCTTTTTTTCTTTATAAATATATACAAGGCATTTTTTTTTATATTTTACCATCCTTAAAATAATTTTTTTTATGAAGTCTTAACACATGAAATACGCAATATATATGTTTGAAGTATGGATTCAATATTTGAATTGTTCAAATTTCAATAGTCTTTTAACAATTCAACCATTACTTTTTTAAGGAGGATCATATTGTTTCTAAAAAAACCCTCGGCGGGCCGGATTAAAACCTGTCAAGGGCCGGTAATTTACCCACCCCTGCTTTATACTGTGTTGTTGTCTGTATATTGTAAAATGTTATGTATATGTGAACCTGTACTATAAATGGCTCATTTTTTTAATAATTAGCATTGTGTAAGTCCAGTTATTCGACTATTGAAAATATTTTTATGTGTAATAGCAAATTTCGATTAGACTTTTTCCATCTTATTAATAATCATGTAGTAACGTACTCCGAGGTTCAACTTGGTATTATAGTGTTTATGACAAAGTGATACAGACTATAATGTCAACTTAATTTTACTCCTACGTTTATCCACGTTTATTAATAAGACGGTTTAGGTTTATCCACATTCTTTATGTTACTGGAAACATGTACCAGCATTAGTGATTGTAAAAATAGGATCATATGTCAAGTATGCAACTCTGCCGGCTACTGTACGGACCACGACAAAATATAAAAGAAAGTCGTGTTAGTTAGGCTAGGCTAGGCTAGGCTAGGCTAGTTAGGCTAAGTCGTGTGTAGACTTAATCGATTTGGCTGAAAATTAATGGGGATTAGAATCAGGAGACGGACATAAGGTACTTTTAATCCCGGTCTATTGCGAGTAAACTAAGAAAAACACTTAAAATTTTCTTATGCAAATTAAACGGGTGGAAGTTCGCCGGAACAGCTAGTTAGTAATAAATAACATAAATAAAGTTATAGACATTAATGATTTGTATACACTGGATAAACTCTTGTACTTCCACTTCCACAATACACTTTATTTAACAATTTATGTTATACTTTAGCCAACCGGTTTTACATTTCATAGCATCATCAGGGCTAGATTCTTTACTTCTTATCGTCGGAGCTTGGTGGAATTCCATTCTTGATGTAATTTATTTAAAAACACTTGTACTTTCCACAATATATTTTATTGTTTTTTATTTTTATAATTTAGCCAACCGGTTTCGCTATACAAGCATCATCAGGGCTATATAACAACTCTAATCATCAGGGTTATATAGCCCTGATGATGCTTGTATAGCGAAACCGGTTGGCTAAATTATAAAAATAAAAAACAATAAAATATATTGTGGAAAGTACAAGTGTTTTTTAATAAATTACATCATCAGGGCTGACTTAAGACAAATAAGTCTGTTTTATTGTAACATTCAGTATTTGGTTGTGTAAAGTGTATGCAATGGAATTCCACCAAGTGCCGACGATGAAAAGTATAAATCCATTAATAATTTTACCTATATATTTACAGCAGGTCAAAATAGCTTTTTTACTTTATTCAATGTTGCAGCGCGTTATTCTAAAACAATTAATACTGGTGTTGATTATTTATTATAAATTGACAAGAGTAGTCGGTAGACTTGCAAAATAGGCCTAACAACTCGGCCATACGAGTACGACTCCTATAACGTCTTTGATATCAACAGGCCAAGTTTGTTTGCCATCATGATTCATAAGAACCGTATGCTTGTTGTCTAAAAATAGAAAAGAAGTAAATCATCATTGGTTCCGACTCCCGGCTTTGATAGATTCAAACCTATAAAAAGTCTGTTTTATTATTTGTCAGTCGTGCGAATCTTCTTTTAAGCTATTGCATAGCTTCTGTCGCGGGCTTTGAGCGTGGAGACCGAATCCAAAAATTCCGTAACGAAAATAACCTAACACCCCATCACACCGCTATCTGTCGATGAATAGTAGAACTTTTAATGTTTTTTTGATCACGCTCGTTTCTTTAGTTCAGCAACTACGTGGCGTTGGTTGTATCGGCGTTATTACGCATGCGTAATCACCCGCTTCGCCCCGCAATCTGGTGACTCATGCCTGCTTTTGCAATAGCTTTACCGCGGCAGTCTCTGAGTGCCACACGTCTTTTTTTAAGTAAATGTCGGTCTAATTTTGAATATAAGTTTAACAGGGTATTCTAAAACTACTATTTCACTAAAGTAAATTCTTAAGGTAGATTTAATTGTAATTGTTTTGTAAAAAAATGTATGACTTACAGATCCTAATGTATTTTTTTAGATGTTGTAAAATCTTATCTGCTTAAAAAAAGATAAATCGCAAAACCTAAATCGCATGTGTAAACAAATTATTGTATGTCTAACGTATGTATGAATGTGCAATGAAGTAGCTTTTAGTTATACTTTAGATCTAAATGGTTTTGTCACAGTATGATAATGATTTATTAAAAAAACAGGAAAATTCCCCAAGGTTTATTTTGTAAAAAAATAATTAGTGAAATTATTGTGTAATATATTTTAGATATTAAAAAGTATTTTAAGAAAATATAGAACATTTTCAATCAAATGTAGTTTTTAATATATTAAATGCAACAACCGAACCATACTTTTTGATGGACATTTAAGGGTAGCGCCCATTATTAACGCTGCGCCGCGTCGTGTCGCGTCGAGGCGCATCGCATTGCAAAGCACACTGAGGCGGACCGGACCGCATCGCATCGGCGTATTTGTTACTCAGATAAGAGGAAAAATAAGAGGCGACTCGATGTTAAAATCATAGAGTATGGAAAGTGGCGCCTTATACGAAACTTTACCGTTAAAATGCCATGAGTGCAATATCCTATTAATATTATAAATGCGAAAGTTTGTATGTATGGATGTTTGTTACTCTTTCACGCAAAAACTACAAAGCCGATTACGATGAAATTTGGTATGTAGGTAGCTGAAGACCCAGAATAACATATAGGCTACTTTTTATCCCGGAGTTCCCGCGGGATTGGGAATTACGCGGGTGAAACCGCGGGGCGCAGCTAGTTTTTAATATTGATATCGTAATCTTTGGTCACTGTAGGCAGAATCAAAGTGGGCACTCCATTTAAGCAATGGGGTTGTCATGTTATTTTTTTATCAGTTGAATTACAACTATGTAGTTTACAAATAAGTAGGTAATCCAGTGGCGTCGTTCAATCCTAGAAAGACGAGTACGACCGTGGCTTCTTTTAACAAATAACGCAACCACGCGTCTTTACGTGGCACTATTTAGAGGCCTCAGCCCTCAGCGATCATATCTGTGTGAGTACTCCGTTTGAATGTCTGTAAGTGGTTTAGAGATTAGTAAATCATATTGACTTTGGTAGTTTCTAAAACTATGTACAAAAGACTGACACCTACATGTATAGCTACCTACTGAACCATACGACAAACCCCAAACCCACTTCTCACGATATTAGATTTTTTCAAAAAAGTAAAAATATTTTTGACAATTGAAAAATTCTAAATGGATATAAAATTTTATGTAATTACTTAAGTTACATCATTACTTAAAGTTTTTGAAACGTCAAAAATAGTTTTAAAATTCCTAACTTTATGGGAAGTTGTTTAATCAGTATATGACAGTGCCAGAAAGGCACTTTCTTGATTGTATATCAATCAAACTGTTATTTATAAATAACTAGTTTCGTCGAAAATTGGTTAGGTGCTTTAGGCGCTCTTCTACTAACCGTTACTAGCAAGATATTTAGCCAAACTTTCCTACAATCACAAAACTTGTTGAGCTCTTTTCATGAGGAAGATATTTGTATAAAAACTTTAAACGGCGTGTCTACTGGCAACTAAGAGAACTATTTCATACAAAAAGCGCTTTTGTTATTTCCATTGCGACACGTTAATTACCAAACTTTCCCCGTTACATTTTCCCCGTGTTAGTCCGGGCTCCTTTGAAGAATAGACCATCTGCCTTCCTGCCAGGCAGCTCGTAAAAGGCGAGCAAAGGCTTACTGTCACTAACACCGTGACATCTGACTAGGTGGTAGAGTTTCGCAGCGACTCAGCCGGATTGCTAACACCGCTTTACCTATTCCTGCCGCCATAACGTCGTGACGTGTTCCGGTTCGAAGGGTAAGGTAGCCGGTATACTTACTTTTGCTCAAGGTCTAACATCCCGGCCTCAGGGTGGCAACGCACCATTGCCACCTTTCGTGTCTCTAGGCGGCGGAAATTTCTTGCCATCAGGGAATCCGTCTGCTTGTTTGCCTTCCAATATCATAAAAAAAAACCAAACGTAATCTATAGCAAATCGTTGTAAATGCTAAGTTTTCGTTTCGTTAATTACCAAATGTATAGCAACTCATAGCAAAATCTCATGGTACAGGAGTAGGAGGTCTCTGAGTAGGTACAGGGGGTTTTGGTGCTATCGAGAGAAAAGATGGCCGAAATTTTTTCATAGTTATTGAATTTCGTGTTGATATTGAGTGCAATCAGTCAATTTTGGTGGCATTTTGTACAATTTCAGTGAAAGTCCAAAAATGAAATAATCATGAAGAAATTGGCGTATCCTGTATTTCCTCGTTGCCCCCAAATCTCATTACATGGGCTAACGAGGCCACCGCTTTACCCTAGACGTTGACATGACTTACTGACGACTTATGGCTGATGACTGATTAGGTATAACTGATTAAAATTGATGTAAAATTTGATGCAAATTTCTACTTGACTGATGGCAAAATACTAACGTGAAGGCCAAAACCTAAAGAAATAAAAAAATGCGTAGGTAGGTACAGTCAATACCTACTCAGCAACTCAAAACGATTGCTTAAATTTTCTACTCAAAACAATGTTGGCCACTCGATTTCCGATATATTAGCCACTTTTAGTATTGTCAATTGTAGGACTAATTACCTTCAATTAATCGTGAGTGAAGATACTTAGGCACTTTTATTCCGCACTAAAAGAACCGACAACCGCTGGAGAGTGGCGAGTAGCGGCCCCGCACCGGAGGACATAGTGTTGGACGACTTCCCACCCGGTGGACTGATGATCTGGTCAAAGTCGCGGGGAGTCACTGGATACCAGCGGCTGGTGACCGTGACTTTCTGGCGCTCTTTGGTGGAGGCCTATGTCCAGCAGTGGACGTCCTCCGGCTGATAATGAAGAGAACCAATAAGTATATTTAATAATTAATATCCTTGAACAAATTACACAAATTGATCTAAATTCAAAGTAAGCATAGTACATGCATGTGTGTTGGGTATGTAACGATATTAAATACGAATACATAGAAATACTTGAATAGATACCAGAATAAATTGAATAAACACCCAGACCCGGCCATACAAACATCTATTTTCATCACACAAATGTCTGCCCCGTCGGGAGTCGAACCCGAGTCTCGTGGTTGGTCGGTGGAGTTAGTAGCGTACATGCCTATCTCCACCGACCAACCACAAGGCGATCAAACTAATGGCTCGCTTATCAATCAGCCATGTCAGTTTTATACGACTTGTTTTTTTAAAGGAAAACTTCTTCATCGGCGTTGCGCACTTTTTTTAGAATGGTCAGGACACGTGACCTTATCGAAAATTCGAAAGATTGCGCAGGGCGCTTGCGCGAATAAGAGGGCGCAAGGCGCTTGCGCGAATAAGAGGGCGCAGCGCGCTTGCGCGAATATTCGTGTTGTCATGTTTTTGTGCGATAGCGCAATAAATGAATATTTTATTCTACACATAAATGATAGTACTTTCATAGTGATAATTAAAGCAATTCGTGCAAAATTATTCCCTAACCATTCCAAAATATCTAAAATGCACAACATTAATATCTAAGTTTTCACTTCTGCCGGCACTCCCGGAGTGCAACCCGTCGTGTTTTTTCTCCAAATAAATAACTGTCAGTTATCAGGTCAGACACTCTTTCGACAGGCAACCGTACATACTCCAGGACACGACATGATAAACACACGTATTTGAGCGTCCCCATAGAGGACAAAAGCGGCTAATCTTGCCTCTTTTTGGGGGTTACGCTTTGCAAAAGAATCGTCCATTAACATTATCATTCTGACACAAAAACAACTACAACAAAAACATTTATCTCTTGATCGAATGCTTGGTTCGGAGTCCAGAAACATTTATAAATAAATAAATATCCCTGGACTAGTCACACAAATTGAATCTAACCCCAAAGTAAGCGAATTGTATGCTTGTGTTATGGGTGTCAGTCAATGATACTAATACATAGAAATACTTAAATAGATACCAGAATACATTTAATAAACGACCAGACCCGGAAATGCAGACATCTAAATGTTCATCACACAAATGCCTGCCCCCGTCGGGAATCGAACCCGAGCCTCGCGATTCGTCGATGCAGTTAGGCGAGTACGCTAGCCACTCGACCAACGAGGCGGTCTTTGTTTAACATGTGTAATCATTGCTTCATTCGTTGAACGATTAGCAAACACACCTAACGTTACGGGGTTGGTCCGCAAGGCTGTTCGATTCCAGACCGGAGCAGGCATCTATGTGAAGAACACTTAGATGTCTGCTTCACCGGGTCCGAGAGTTTATTACATTTATTTTGGCATCTATTTAAGTATTTCTCGTGAAAGTAACATCTAGATGTCTGTATCTATTTAAGTACCTATCTATTTCTATGTTTTGTATTTTGTTTTGTAGTATTGTTGACTAACAAGACAAGCATATGGTTTGCTTACTATGGGATTATGCCCACAGTTTTGCCCATACACTATCATTTTAATATATTCGTATTATTCTGGTAGGTAACCAAAAATACCTAAGCAGTTATCGAAAACTTAACTGATTTATTGAAACATAGCTCTTAAGTTATCGCCTCTGTGGTCGCTAGCGAGTAGCGGATCAGTTGTTGGACTTGACTGCATGAGGTCCCGGGTTCGAATCCCAGGTCGGCCAACAAAAAGATAAATGTATTTTTGTAATTTTCTAAAAAAAAATGTTTCTCGGGAAAGGATATGTGACCGGTTGACGATACACTTGCCACCTATCTCATTGTGGGACTTAGTATCTTCGGCTAGTCGTGGGTGTCCTGGTTGTGCTTCTGCCTACCACTTCGAGGATATGGGCGTGAAGATAGCTCTTAACTTGAGTCACTAATGCTAATTCTTTAAACACCAACCTAGTAAAAAGCTGTGAAATTTATGGTAGGTACCTACTTACATTTTAAACAAAAGTGAACAAATAACTTCTTTGTAAGATTAGGGCGCACATGAAATACGATAAAAATGATACATAATGTTTCTAAATCTCAACTGTACTAGATACCTATCTATTTTTTAAATATCTATACATTTTCTAGTTCAGGTAACGGCTCTGTTGTAGGTTCGAAAGGCTATCGGGAGTAAGATCTATTATGATTTCACAGTAGTTATTTCCGAAGTAATGCTTAATTAGGTACTTGTCTAATGCTAGAGTTGACTGCATTAGGTGCCGGGTTCGATTCCCGGGTTGTGCAACTCAAAAGTGTGTTATCCACTTATAAAAACAAAGTTTCCTGGGATCGGTAAACGATTGGCGATAGTCTTGCCTAAGACATAATTAATATCTTCGCCTAGTCGTGGGTGCCCAGGTTGTACCTTTGTCGCCCTCTTCGTAACGAAACAGGTTTTTTTCACGCTTAAAATACCTCATTCGATTACGAATCAATAAAGTTATCTCGTAGGTTTTACTAAAATATTTTGGTCGGCATACCTAGTTGGTACGAGCCTTTCATTGTATTTTAGCTTACAAATGAAAGAAATATGTTTATTTGCAATTATTATATTTTTAAAGAATTATGGAAAGCAAACAAGCATACCTATGTACCTACCTACCTACTTACTGATTTTCTAGTCATTAGAACTACGTAGTAGTCATATAATATAGACACCAAAAATGTCCATCTCTCTAAACCGATAGATTTTAAACTATAAATAAATTAAGTTAGTATTTTGAATTCGAGAATGAAAGTTTTACTTCTTGCCATTCATAATTTATTTAGTATTTTATTCTGTTGGTGCATATCTATAACGGATGCACTCGACAAAATTAAAAGTTGATCAAATAGAAATATTAAACAATATCCACTTCTGACACATATAGTAATTTATATGTTTAAAATGTATACTTTATTAAAAATTAATTTTAGCAATAAGTATTTTACAAATACAACTTATTAGGACATGTAACGACCGTTTTTAATACATTAAGTTTCAATTTTAAAGGTTTATTTTATTGTCTTATATTATGAAAACAGCAATCTATACGAAACATACCTTGTTTTAAAATAATGTACACTGCAAAAATTTATTTGATTATTTTTGATTACTAAAATATAAATGAAAACCGTTAATAAACAAATAAATGACTTGATACTCCGCAAATTCGATACTACGTCACATCCATCGGCTCGTTTGTCGGCGCGTATAAAGGCGCCGACACTTTGACTTGCCGCGCTTTCGCTCAGTTCATTTGTCTGATTTCGATTTTTAATCGTTGCAATTTAAGATCAGAATTTTGATTTATTACTAACACGAGGTTTGGAATATGATGGACCAAACTACGACCACTTACAAACTTATGGAACTCATGCATCGGACAGGATATCCTATCACCCAGCGTAATGGACAAAGAAGATTTGGACCACCGCCAGATTGGGCTGGCCCTCCACCGCCTAGAGGGAGCGAAGTCTTTATCGGTAAATTGCCTAGAGATATATTTGAAGACGAGCTAGTCCCGTTATTCTCCCAGATAGGAAGAATATACGAGATGAGACTGATGATGGATTTTTCTGGCTCTAACCGGGGATACGCTTTCGTCACTTACTCTACGGCCGAAGAAGCAAGTGCGGCTATCAGGACTTTAAATGGCTACGAAATCCGACCCCGAAGGAACATAGGTGTGGTAAAATCGGTCGACAATTGCCGTCTTTTTGTCGGGAATATTCCAACGGATAAAACAAAACAGGAAATTAAAGAAGAGCTTTCTAAAAAAGTTGTTGGTATAGTCGATGTTATTCTCTATCCAAATTGTTTCAATCGGAAGCTGAATAGGGGATTCGTGTTTGTCGAGTTTTCAACCCATAAAGACGCAGCAATGGCCCGCAGAGCCTTGGTGCCAGGTTGTGTAAAGCTGTGGGACCAGGAAGTCAGTGTGGACTGGGCAGAACCAGAGCCGGATATTGACGACGAGCAGATGAAAAGGGTAAGTTGCGACTACCTTCATATGGTATTTACTTGTTGCGAAATGGTAGTCCTTATTTTTATTCGTGTGCGAAGGTATTTTTGTTGAAAACTTATCCTAGGCTCATTCTGACCTTACAATATTTTGTAATCTTAGTTTGGTTACCCTGGGGGTTGAAATTTAAAAAATGTAATGATTCTTTGACCTACAATATGTTTTTCAAATACGTGAGCGTTGATCATATATCACTCCCCTTACGCTGCCTGGGCGTATAGAAAGCAACTTACCCTCTTACGCTTTTTTTTAATAGATTTTAAATCTACGTAAAGTGTTTCCTACCAATGTGGCCTTTTAAGGTTGGAGTAATCTGCAAACTGAAATTTGTTTTAGCGTTCCACGTGTTGGTCCAAGTCCACTAAGTAGAATACAGCCTGCCACCTTACCAGGCAGCTTGTTAGATATACCACAGGTAAAATGGGTAATGACAAAAACCATTGTGTAAAAACTTTGCTGGGTAGGAATCCATTACCTTGCTGTTCTTTCTGCCAACTAAGTGATTAGCAAGTATGATGGACCTTATACTTTTATATTAGACATCCCTGTGTGCGTCAGTGGTGTTACCATTGGGAGAGCAGTGTGCTTTTTCGTTGTCATCGAAAATTCTTAGTCTAATATTTTAGCAATTGAACTGCTACAGAGTAGCCTCACCAATTTTTTTTGTAATAATTTTTCAATTTTATAATATTTGTAATATGTAAGAGAAAATGACACTCCCCACCTTTGCATTACATACTGATAGAATACATGCAATACACGTAAAAATACTATAAATATTCCAAATATATGTATAATACAATAAATATAATATTCTAAATACACTAAATATTCCATCACCTGTTCAAGAAATTTCATCAATTTGTTGTTTAACTATGTAGTTTAGAAATCGTCAGTGTGAAACATAGCAAATGTATTCAATGATATGACTGTGTTAGTAGTAGTAGTTTGCATTGTCAATACGTGGTAGTAATACACATCCAGATTGCAACTGTCAAGTTAATATTTGTTATAACACATCTATATAAACTGTATAAGTAGCTCTGTGGTCTAGCTGTCCGGGTGTTGGACTTGACTGCATGAGGTCCCGTGTTCGAATCCCGGATCGGTCAACAAAAATAAAAGTTAGGTTTTTCCAATTTTCTAATAAAAAAAAATTTTGCTCGGGATTGGAAATGTGCCCGGTTGGCGATAGGCTTGCCACCTATCACATTGTGGGACTTAGTGTTTTCGGCTAGTCGTGGGTGCCCTGGTTGTGTCTCTGTCTACCTCTTCGGGGATATGGGCGTGAAGATACTTTTTTATAAGTATTGAGGTGTGTCATTTTAGTTTGGACAATCTTTATCTGGTAACATAACTAAATGATAGTTTTTGTAGGTGTACCTTAGCATATGTGTGTAACCTACCAATACATGAGAAACACTAGATAATGATGGTAATTTTGTTGGGCGCTCACTAAACTAATATTAAGTTATCACTATCTTCTTTCAACCAAAAGTAACAGAAAGAGGCAACACTTTTAGCGCTGTCAGATTAGTTTGTACATGACATTTTTATTAATGTTTAATCTATGACACGAAAAAAAAGTTGATTAAAAACGCAATTGACATGTCCGGACTTCTCTTTTCTTTTTGTTTCATTTGCAAAAGACAGCATACATCTAAAATAAGTTTGGTTTGTGAACAGTAGAATCCACCACCAGTGTTTTTTTTACTAAAACCTAATAGTTTCCTAGTGTAAAGGTAATAATTATGAAAAATGAAACACTGCGAACAATTATTTATTTTGAAATGTAATAACAGTTTCAATGCGAATTTTTTAATAGGCACATATTTTATTTGTATATCTATCTGTCTGTGATTTTTAAATGTGTGTATATAATAATAGAAACCTACAGATTTTAAAATCTTTATCTAGTTATAGTAAGAGCCAACTGTAGGCATAATTTTTTCTCTACAATATATATTTTGGTATATTATGCATCATGCTACTTTTCTGATTAGAAGCTTTGGGTCATGATTTTAAATTTAAATAAGAACATTGAAATCAATATTTGTTTAGTACTTGCCTATAGTTTGTATTTTATAATAGGTACCTACTGTCCCAAGTGTTGCCTACCTCAAATTAAAAAGCAGAGCAGTGCTTCCTAATAAAAATATGATTTGTTAAATTTAATAAAAAAAATGCTACCCTCATTCTAAAATCAATCAATTTTTCATTAACGAAAAATATATTTAATAAAAAAAAATGCTACCCTCATTCTAAAATCAATCAATTTTTCATTAACGAAAAATTGATTGATTTTACTTTGAAACAAGAACTAGCAAAAAAACCTTTCTTGCAATATTGGTGAGGGGGGGGNNNTTTAAATAAATATTGCTACTGCTAAGCTTATAGGCAAGCCGCAAGTATTTATTAATTTTAAATCTATATCTATAGTCCTAAAATGAATTTCTTTTTTTCAAATCCATACTTTTTATACAGTAGACATTCTGTGTAATTATAAATAAATAGATATCTGGACAAGTTAAATCTAACCCCAAAGCAAGTAATTTTTTATTAATAATTATTTCTCACTCCAGATTCTCTGCTTTACTTATCCAAGAGGTCAATTTTGTTTGTAGATAGTTGTCCTGTATCAGAAAAACTGAATTTTGGCACCAACTTAAAAATCAAATGTACCTTTATACTTGGCTGTAACTTGTATAAATATGGGTACTCTCTCTGAATTACAGGTGAAAGTGCTCTATGTACGTAATTTTGAAATCCGGACAACACCAGAGACTATTAAAAAAATATTTGAAAATGCTATTGGTAACAAAATTGAGCGCATTAAAAAGATATATGACTATGCTTTTATCCATTTTTACCAGCGAGAGCATGCTGAGCTAGCAATGGCGAAATTACAACATGCTGACATAGATGGCAGCAAAATTGAAATAAGATGGGCCAAACCTGTTGACCGTGATTTGTATAAAATACAAAAGTCAAACAGAGGCAATGCGAAGTTTAACAATAACTTGGATTTTAATCAAACGCTTTTACTTTATAAACAGCATTTGGATAAAAGGGAGTATGCAAAAAGCCCTAAGGATGAGGGGATAGGTTCTTTATGTCAAGGAGATTCTCCGTGTTATTCCCCATCGTCTCAAGCACAGACTGATTACCCCTTGGCTACAGCAAAACTTGAAGCCATGTGCAGAAGGTAATATTATATTCCAATTTATTTTGAAAGTTTTTAGTTAGCTCAACTTTTTCTGAAATATATTTATATTTTATTAATCGCTTCATTTGTCAAGTGGCTAGCATACACGTCTAACTACATCGACCAACTGAGAGGCTTCGGGTTTGATTCCCGACGGGGCAAGCATTTTCAGGCAGGTATTTTTAAACATTTAGGTTTCTGCATTTCCTGGTCTGGGTGTTTTTAAAATATATTCTGGTATCTATTTAAATATTTCTATGTATTAGCACCTATAACGCAAGCAAATAATTTCTTTGGGCTTTTAATTTGTGTAACTTGTCCAGGGCTATTAACTATGTATTAATAATATTTATATACTAGCTAATATATAGTAATAGTCAAGAAGATAATGATTCTTTGATTATAAAAGACTGCCTTGGCCTATGTACGCCACAGATGTTACTGATATGTGGCTTTCTTACGGTCTTATCTTGGATCATGTGTGAAACACTACCAACTGATGCCTAGCAATCTCCCATCTAAATATGAAGGGACTGAATATTCCTGTAACCAACTGGTTTACTAAACAGATATTCGGGGCTCATTTATCTAGTTTTTTGAAGTTAAACTTTTCTGACTGAATTTCTGATTAAAAATGATGCCTTAAAAAGTTTTACTTACTATGTGTGTAACTGATATGCATACATTTATAGTGCCAAAAATTCGAGACTATTATACCAGAAATACCAGCATTTCTGGTGTAATAGTCTTGAGTTGAGAGTTGAGATGAGGACGCAGTCTACCGACACCAAAGGTGGTAAGGGTACATTGCCAACCCAAGGTGTAAGGTTTACTAGGTGGTAGTTTCGCAGCGACTCGCCTGGATTGGTCGAGGCGGTCAATTTACAACCTATACCACCACCACCATTACCATTAACACCTTTGGTGTCTAGGCGGTATGAATTTCTTACCATCTGGAAATCCGTCTGCTTGTTTGTTTTCCAATATCATAAAAAAAAAGGGCCAGGATGTAAGGCCTCAGCAAAAGTATATTTACCGGCTACCTTGCCATCCGAACCGGAACACGTCAACGGCAAATGCTGACATTATGGCGGCAGGAATAGTTAAGGAGGTGATACCATTACAGGCGAGTCGCTGCGAAACTAGTACCAACCACATAATTATCAAAAGCTATAAACTAAAACATTTTATTAAATTGTCGTACTTATTTCAATTTCAGATATAATTGGCCATTACCAATTTACAACTGCCAGAATTATATGGATCCTGCTGGAGTTGAGCTATGGATATGCAGTATTGAATTGCCTCAAGTGGGACTGCCTCTAATAACGGGACCTCAACCTATTGGTCCTATATGTACAAGACCTTGTTTTTCCTATCAACAGGCACAATTGGAAGCAGCTGAAAGAGCTATTCACATATTAAAGGTAAAATGAAACTATCCTATTAGCTTTTTTTTTCCTTCAAATTCTACTCTGTGGTCTAGCGGTCCGGGTGTTTGACTTGATAGCATGAGGTCCCGGGTTCGAATCCCGGGTCGGCCAACAAAAAGAAAATTGGATTTTTTCAATTTTCTAATAAAAAATGTTGGTCGGGATTGGAAATGTGCCCGGTTGGCGATAGGCTTGCCACCTATCACATTGTGGGACTTAGTGTCTTCGGCTAGTCGTGGGTGCCCTGGTTGTGCCTCTGCCTACCTCTTCGGGGATATGGGCGTGAAGATACTTTCAAATTCACAATTGTTGCTCCTGTGGAACAGCGGTCCGATGTCGGCTATATTTTTACATAAACGCGGCAGAAACGCGGTGGTACAACAAAGCGAGTCGCTGCAAAACTACCACCAAGTCAGATGTCATGGTGCTAGTGACGGTAAGCCTATGCTCGCCTTTTACGAGCTGCCTGGCATAAGAAGGCAGATGGTCTATTCTGCAAAGGAGCCCGGACCAACACAAGGAAATATTGTATTGTACATAAAACATATATATTGTATTTATTATTTGGAAATCTCAACTGATACAAGCCAGGTGAAGTTGAAAAACCGTGAGGGTTTTTTTGAAATTGCTAATATTATGTCGCTAACCTCGCGGTTTTTACAACTTCAACGGACTACAAAAACCGTGAGGTTACAAATATGAGCCTATCCTTTAAAGAAATCTGCTTATAACCCTTTTTTTTTTAATTGGTTCCTAACGTGTATCTAACCTCATTGCGTTACAATGTCACCGGACTTTGTATTCAAATTTCATTAAAAAAATACTCATTGCGAAACTAAAATTTAACCATTTTTTGTTTCAGATGTTAAAAGTAGAAGTAGCCCAGCCTGCTGCTCCTATGCCAGTATATTCTCCAGTGAATACAATAATACAGTCACTTCCCAATTGTGTTAGAATGCCCTACGACTATTCTTATCCACAGTCTCAAACCATTTTACCAGTTTTGCCTACTGTTTGGAGACCACTTTAGATTTAAGCAAAACTAATTTACAGTTTAGTTTAATGTTAAAAAATATTGAGTTATTTGGGAGACCTTAATAATTAAGTTTAAACATAAACGCTCAAACAGTTGTGTTTAATGGCAAACAATATTGAGTTGTTTGACTTTAAACATGTTTCCGTTTGTTTAATGTACATATCACATTGCAATAGTAAACCGTAGGTTTATAAGATTTACTACTAAAATATGCTTACTTAAATTATTATTTTACAATATTGAAATTGTTGAAGATAATAGATGGTGCAGCATATTTTTTTTGCTTTTAGTTTTTTTAACATTCATCCAAAGTAGAAATAAAAATTGTATAATTTGACTGAAAATACTGTGATATTGGAAGTTAAATATGTTAAGTTTATAAATTTTATAATATAATATTAGGTTTAAGTTAGTGATCTTTAAGGCGTTTAATGGTTTAAATTATTTCTTTTAACTGTTTCATTATCAGTAATACGTATAGGTTTTTGTTTGTTTTTATCTTCTATTTTAAAAAGAAAATGCTAATGAGACGTATTTTTTTTAATATACGGCTGAAGTACCTACAGTAAGCAACTGAAATATACACCCCGTTTCCCCTTTTGTAGTATTTTAAGGCTGTTTGATATTTCGTTTGTTTACTTTTTACGTAAGTTGTGTTAGAAAAATCTTATAACAAGAAATATATTTTTATATAAAAATCTAAATTGTAACTAAGTTCCAAACTGACTGAATTTTGTGTATTAACGTACTAAGTATCGCTTAAGTAAGACGTATTTTTTTAAATATACGCCTATACCTACAGTAAGCAACTGAAATATACACCCCGTTTCCCTTTTGTAGTATTTTAAGGCTGTTTCATATTTCGTTTGTTTACTTTTTACGTAAGTTGTGTTAGAAAAAGGTTATAACAAGAAATATATTTTTATATAAAAATCCAAATTGGAAGTAAGTTCCAAGTTGACTGAATTTTGTGTATTTACGTACTAAGTATCGCTATAGTATTTTTATGGCAATTGGTTGTTTGTTGATTAATAGAAATAAGGGAATTACTTTGACTTTTAACAAGCTATAAACTATAAATTTGACAAATAGGTTCTTCTATTTATATTTTAAAAGCAAAATTTTTTTGCCCAATCACTTCTGTTGATTTTTGACTATTGAAAAAGTTTAAAATATTGTAGATTCAGTTAATTTTTCGACAAGGTATTTAAGGTTTGATCTTGTGGTAAATTTACTTTGTGTAAAGCAGTGACCTACACTTTGGTGCTTCCTTGTGTTTATATTGAAAATATATTCAGAGAGAATGTGCCAAGTGTATTCGGACTTTTAACTTCTAAAAGATTTTAGAGAAGTGTTTTTTACTTGCGTATATTTTATTGTAACCTTTCATGTAGACTAGTTATTAAATAAATGTTTATGGACAAATTTTAGTTTTAATTGCAAAATATAAGTATTTACTAATCCTTCAATAAAATTTGCTTGATCGTCCGGCCTTCTTTCCAGAATAGACCATCTGCCATCTTGCTGGGCAGCTCGTAAAAGGCGAGCATAGGTTTACCGTCGCTAACACCATAACATCTGACTAGATGGTAGTTTCGTTGTAATTCCTAGATAGGTACCACCGCCTTACCTATTACTGCCGTCAAACGTCAGCGCTTGCCGTTGAATGTTCCAGTTCGGAAAGAAACTTGCTCGAGGCCTTAAAATTTCGCTTCAGGTTGGCAACGTACCATTACCAAACAATGTCGGGAAATCCGTCAGCTTGTTTGCCTTCCCTATATAAAAAAAGATTTGTTATTAATTCTACTTGTCCTTTCTAAAATACATTTTTTGTTATATTTACTAACGCTTATATCCATTTATAATTGGTTTAAAAAACTAGTTTTGTGGCTAAGGATGGATACCACTATATTTCCGTAAAATATACCAACAGCCATTTATTCCATTATAAGCGTAATTAAATAAGCTGGTAGACAAGACCGTAAAGTTGGTTATACCAGAGATTAGTTAATATATTTTCTTTGGTAATACTAATAACGCGAAAACTATATGTTGGTTTAATCCGTCAACTGCAAGTGGAACGTCAAATTAATTTTGGGCAGGTCTTTTTTCCGTTCGGAGAATGTGGCGGGCTATGTCTAATTCCTGCCGACTATACAGACTGACTGGTGAGATACCTTCAATACTTAAGGAGAGTACTCGGTACTCGATTCTCGTTAACTTGATATAAAAAAAATAGAAGCTTAATTTTTTATCGAAATATCTCTAAAAATAAGTGAAATTTGCATATTATACTCCGTCACGTACGGCGCGGCACACGACACGCCGCCGCCACCCCGCCCTCCATCCCGCTACCGCGGTGTCCAATTATTCCGCAGTTAAATACTGGACTCTCGGTGTACTGTGTACGAAGTTTAATAAGAAGTTATTTAATATGTATTTCGTTTTTATGTTATTTTATTTCATGATATATGTTCGCATACTATCACGTCCTCAAATATTGAAGGTATCTCACCAGTCATCCTGTATAACCACACTGTTGACTGTTATCCTCTTCGACAGGCACTGGGCCTATGAGTATACTTAACTCGAACGCTAGAACTGTCTCAATCCCTCTCAACCCCCTATCTACTCAGAGCGCGGAGATATCGCTAGCGTCATCCTGGGATGCCTGGCAGTGGTTGGAAACAAGCATACTTTCTTGTATCTGCCTTGTAATGAGGTACGTCGAATAATAAAATAGAGTGATACATGTAAAGAAAATCTTCAATAACTACTTGCAAATTAGCATAAATCTTACGTTCGAATATGCTTAGGAACTAAGTTTTTTTTTTATACGAACACGTATAGACGCATAGGCGTATTGTAGACAAGGTAAGTATTCTATGTATGGAGTATTACAATCTAGTTAAGAGTAATTAAATTTTCAGTCTCATCCCGGTGTGCACGGTGGTAGATCATCACCACGATTGAAAGTCTTTTTTAATGTTATAGGAAGGCAAACAAGCAGACGGATTCCCTGATGGTAAGAAATTCAGGCCGCCTAGAGACACCAAAGATGGTAATGGTGCGTTGCTAAACTGAGGTCAAGATGTTAGGCCTCGAGCAAAAGTAAGTTTACCGGCTACCTTACCCTCCGAACCGGAACAGGTCATGACGTTATGGCGGC
>NJDD01000635.1:3001-48633 GCA_002245505.1 Calephelis nemesis
CAAATAGGTAAGGCAATGATACAAATCCGGGCGAGTCGCTGCGAAAGTCTACCATCTAGTAGGATGTCACGGTGTTAGTGACGGAAAGCCTTTGCTCACCTTTTACGAGCTACCCAGCAGAAAGGCAGATGAATAAAGGCAGATGGTCTATTCTGCAAAAATATTTCATATGTGTATTCGTATATAATGTTTAAAATAATTTATTTTTGTAGGTGTTATTTGGGAGAAGTCGCCACTACCAGGATCTGGGAAGTTCTTTGAGGTGATGAAACAACTTGGAAAGACAGTGCATTTTGTATCAAATAACAGTATTCGGACTGAAGATAATTATGAATCCATGTTTAAAGAAGCCGGGATCGAAAATGGGTTTGTGAGTATTTTAAAAACATAAGTGCTTGTATCGTTGGTGCTAATAAACTAGTTTAGTGGTGTGTGTTGTGTGAAACTGGATATATTTGGGGTTTTTTGGCTACCGGTAAGTTCAATTCATTCATAGCGCACTATTTTGCCTGTTTTGTCGAGCCTTAATACGTATACATTTTTGGCGGGAAATTACAAATTAAATAATTTTATTATTTTGATTTTAAAAACATGTCAGAATGTCAAAAACGAGAAATTTTATTTGAATAATGTTTTTAATCCACTATTTATTTGTGATATCAAATTAATAATATACGTTTTCGGTTATATATTAGGAATTATATACAACTAGCTGTTGCCTGCAGCTTCGCTTCTATCTGTAGTCTAAATTTCAGACAAATCCGTTCAGCTATTCATGCGTAAAAGAGTAACAAATAAACAAATATAAAAACTTTCGCATTTTTAACATTAATTTGATAGGGTAGGATTTCTGAACTATGATTCGAAATCTGTTGCATACGGAATATCGGCTCTTAACCATACAATACAAAGAAAAGGGATGACTGGAGTAGCTCAATGCAAAAGACAAATAGAATTCAAGTTATTTCCTTTTATAACCCGCAATGAAATTGTCCACGCCGTTATTTTCATCTAGTATTTTGTATTTAAATACTTGGTTATATTTTATTTGGTAACCGACCAAAACTGGCTTTTTAGCCAAAACTGAAACCGTAACCAAATTTTCAGCCATGCATTCAGTTTTGTCTTAAACCGAAACCGAAACGTACCGAACATGTTACAAATTTCTATTGCTGCTGAATGTTAGTGTACTTTGACCCATAATTTTACATAGTCATGCCTACAGCCAACTACATACTTAGGTATATAGTCTCATGAAACAAAAAGAGGATCAATAAAATGCGAGAGGTAATAGGTATATATTTTTTTATATTTGTAATGCTATTCTAAATAAACTAAATAAATACTTAGGCAAGGACTCGTTAGCTGCGAAATTTGTCGAATGACGGACAGTAATTTATAGGTAGGTATACAATAATAATAATAAAGCTTTATTTGATTCCATATTACATGCATTAAATATCAAGCTAACATAAAATTGGTAACATTAAATTATAATATATTACACATAATTGATAATAAATTAAGTTTCCCTAATTCTAATTATTTTTTTGTGGTCTGATATGGACCCCTTTCGGGTAAAAGCCTCCTCCAATGACCTCCATCGTTCTTTGTCCCTAGCCAAGGATGGGCTTCAGGTAGGTATATAGTGTTATCATATGATGTTACAAGTAGTAAATTCGACTGAATTCTTCGAAACCCCGAAATCTACATGGTAGGGGTACAGCCTTGATTATTGTCTCAAAGCTTAAGGCTACATACAACAAAGAAAGAAAATTATTTTACCACAAATAATAACACAGTAGCAGATTTGCTTTGTACCCATTGATTGCCAATTTCACTAAAATATCCGGATAAAAGAATAATAAATACACTTCCATATGCTGTACAATATGTCTTTTTATTTTTGTAACAATGTTATTTAAACCAGAATATTTTGGTGCTGTAGGAATAAAGTTTTCATTTATTTAAATACAAATGTGTGTTGTATCTTTACGCTGGTATCCATGAAGGTGTAGTCAGAAGGTCAACCAGGGCATCCACAACTAGCTGAAGGCACAATGTGATTGGTGGCAAGCCTATTGCCAACCAGACCCATGTCCAATCCTGGGCAACTTACTTACTTACAATAATATTTCCCACGTTGATCCGGGTCCACCGCGTAGAAGACTTTTGCAATATGCAATATTTGTATTTTGTAAGATGCAAGCACTGGTTAAAATATAGGTCATCACTAACAAAACCACTGATGATAGAGTGCTGTGCAGCAACTTGCCTGGATAGAGATTTCAACGCCTTAACTATTCCTGCCACCCTTATGACTCTATAGTGTTCCGGCCTGGAGCATAGGGTATCCAGTATAATTTCATAATAGATCTAACATCTCAGCCACAGGAAAACCACGCACTTGTAACATCTATGGTGTCTATAGGCCACTTTTAACTCTTACCGTTATCAGGCAGTGTACTAGTTCGCTGACCTCTCAAAAAATAACACGCGATAATAATTATTTATTTAACATTATTATACGTGATATATCAAAATATTAATGGCTTTTGCAACGACATACTGCCATGAGTTGAGATATACCGTTGTATTTAGTTAGGTTATAATATGCACTCTTACTGCATTTAAATTAAGCTATATAAATGTGGATGGATCTAGGTACCCGAGAAGACCAAGGCTGCCATTTCACGATCAGATCAATCGGATATTATCTGAGGGTGGTGTCAAGAGTCTCCGAAAACGGTGTGTTTGTATGAAAAGTGTAATGAATGTGAAGGAAGCAAGACAGGTTTGTCAGGATCGTGAGGTCTGGCACTCGATACACTCTGCCTACTCCGTAAGGGACTTGGCGTGAAGATATGTATGTAAATACTCGTATATCAATATATACATATATATTAAGACAGTAAAACTCAAGTGTCTGTACATTAATTATTTTTTCAAAAAATTGTATAGGGGACTATTGAAGAAGAGTAACATAAACCTCAATTAAATATTTATGAATTTTTTGTCTGACTGTCTGTCTGGTACGTTATAACTTCGAAACTACTTAACAGGTTTAAACGATATTTCCACAGGTGAATTGCATATAATTAATATCGTTGTCAAAACTTTGTTTCGTCAAGATTGGTTAAAAGGAACAGAAGTTATGGTTATTTTAAAATTTACTTTGTAATTCTATCTAAAAATTTAAATGTTTTCCGTATCCGTATAAACTGTTGGTAGGTGTTAATATCATGCGATAAAGTTTGGCGGAAGTTTTTTTTATAACATTGGAAGGCAAACTAGCAGACGCATTTCCTGATGGTAAGAAATTCTAGCCGCCTAGAGACACCAAAGGTGATAATAGTGCGTTGCCTACCAGAGGCCGAGATGTTAGGCCTCGAGCAAAAAGTAAGTTTACCGGCTACCTTACCCTCCGAACCGGAACACGTCATGACGTTATGGCGGCAGGAATAGGTAAGGCGGTGGTACCAATCTGAGTAAGTCGCTGCGAAACCCTACCACCTAGGAAATAGTATTTAAAAAATTAACTTATGAAACTTGTTTTCAGAAAGATTTAACCGTCCCGTCAATGGCAATAGCGGAGTATCTCAAATCAATAAACTTCAACAAGAAGGTGTATTGTGTGACCTGTCCTGAAACCATTTCAGTATTGGAATCGCATGGTTTCCAGTGTACGGATGGGGTAAGTAATTATATATACTTAAGTAGCAACTCAGGCTCGTATTAATATATCGCTCTCAATGTGCCATAACCAAGACGCTCTTTAGCAACCAGCAACTAGAGAGCGGTGCTAATTAATACATTGATATTAAGTGCTTGACATTATCAATTTATATCAGTGAGTTCGTCATTTCCAATTAATTGTAACGCTGTCAGCATGACAGATAAAAATTTTCGTGTAGTGATTAGGGTGAGATCATTGAAAAACTTGGGAGACGTTGTTTCTTTCTGGGACACGAAATTATACACTGTGTAGTTTAAAAAAAACTTCAAACAATAAACAAGTCCCATTTCCCAGTCAAACAATATTATTTGCAATCTTGTATTAACATATCTATGCTTACAACGTTCAGTTAAATTAAAGTCTTAAGTCTCTAGAGAAGTTTTAAGAATTAAGTTCTTTTATATAAAAAATCTTTTGCTACAAAATGAATCAAAACGCGTAACGTGGAGCTCATATTCACCCCATAAGGGGTTGAATTTCCAAAAATCCTTCTTGAATAAATAAATCTACTAATTGAAGATTATGTGAGAGGTTTTTACTCCATAGTTTACGTAGATTAAGGTGGTCTATGCTTAATCTGCCTGAAAGTTAGATTTACCGCTAAAAGAATATGATCGATAACAATAGAAAACAATAGAAAATAGTTTCATTCACATTCACCTTACAAGAGGCACTTGTGACGAGTCTATATAATACTAAAAACTACCACCGTATCGGAATGCGGCCATACGCAGAGAAGGTCCGGCAAGAAATTCAAGGCTTGTCTTTTTTTCGTTATTCTATACAAATTTATTAGTATTACATCACACATTATTGCTATTAAGATTTTGTATGAGGAGCAATTAATCTCAAGCAGGTAAGACAATTTCTTTCGAAAAAACGATGCGAACAAATTATTCTTTGTGTGTATTTTTTATTATACAACCCATCACTAGAAGCTATCGCTCTGTAGGTGCTCAATGGAGAATGAAGTGAAATTTAATTTATTGTTCCCTTTTGAGCACCACATTAAAATATTGATTGGTGCTCTTTTGTGTTAGACTTATGTTTTAACACGTAAATCTTTTATGACATCCTCGTTTGTTGAAAATTGGATTCGGATACTGAAACAGACAGTTTTTTTCAAGAACATGATGTATGCCTATGTCTTATTACCGACGACTTATCTTATACTTTTAGCTTATCCGATTTTGACGATTACATTTTATTTTGATTTCGTTTTTCTACAAAAATTGATCTAAGTCATTGCCATCAATGTTTTTACATGAAATCGTAGTTTTACTTACTTATTCTATATTTTATCTGCTAATATTTAGATGTGTACCTCACACTGGAAGCTATATCAAAAAGATGGTGCTCTTTTCACTGTTTCATGATTCGATTGCAATAATCAAGGTTAACTAATACATGTAATCGTTCAAATAACTAATCATTTTTATTTAATATAACACGTCTACCAATATTTGAAAATTAAGCTATTCTATCTTTCAAGTTAGATCAAACTGCAGATGGTTTGTCTGTTTCATTAAAATCAGTTAAGTAATTTAGGAGTCCATGGCGGACAAAGACAGTCGCAAGTAATAATTTATATATTTAAAATACCACAAAGAAAGTCGTGTATCCCATTTATTGCTCGAGAATGGCTCAACTGATTTTGTTAAAAATTGATGGAGATGTAGCTTAAAATCAGGAGACGGACAAAGAATAATTTTTATCTCGTTCAACTGCGAGAAAACTAGGAAAAACAACTATTGATTATTTTCCTTACAAACTGAATATGTTGAACGAAGTTCACAGTAACAGTTAGTTTAAGATGATTCAGAGGTGAAGGACAAATTGGGAACACGACTTTGACTTTTTAGTGGTTTCCACTGATAGATGATAAATATGACATATGATTGAGATTTACGTCATAGATTATTGTTTCATATTATTAAGTGTTATTATAATATGGACTGATTTTTATTAAACACAATCTACGTTACCACAAAAAATAGACGCCTGTTTAACTAAACACTTTCTTAAATTTAATAATCGCTACATGTGGATATGCCAGAATGTTATTGGTTGAGAATTTTAAACAGTGTTTAGTTAAACATGTGTTCAACGGGTGTTTACATTTGTTTTGTACTATAGTAAAATGTTTCTAATAAGATACATAAAATAAAAGTTAGAGTTATACCTATATTACTTCTAAGACAATAAATTCAAAAGTGAATTTTTAAGTATTCGATCCGTTTTTACATTGAAATGGTTGAAGTGATTTTGATGAACTTTAGATAGTATTAGGTTATACATAGGAGTAGAAAATACATACCTTAGGTACTTTTGCTAGAGGCCTAACATTCCAGCCTAAAGTTGGCAACGCACCATTGCCACCTTTGGTGTTTCTAGGCGGCGTGAATTTCTTACCATTAGGAAATCAGTCTGCTTGTTTGCCTTTCAATATCATAAAAAACTTATCTCGTTAACTTACCAACTGGCTCATGAGACTCGGGCAAAATATCTTTAGATTCTAAAATCTACATTTTAACTTTCTGTTCATATAGGTAAATCATATTTTTTATTAAGTTTTTACAAGCTCACGTAATTAAATTTCAGCCGGAGGTTGGAACGTATTTCTATGCAGATTACGTCAGCTACCTGCAAGACAACGAAGAGATCGGGGCTGTGGTATTTGACAGCGACTTCAAAGTAAATCTCCCCAAGATGTATAAGGCAATCACTTACTTGCAACGGCCAGATGTTGTCTACGTTAACGGAGCCACAGACAGATATGTTCCTTTGAAGCCTGGCACTTTATCTTTAGGTAACAGAGGCCTTAGACAATTCAATTGTAGAGTAACAGTATCTTATCTAAGCTTTTGTTTCGTAATTTCGACAAAGCAGTAAGATGTTAAAAGGAGGTCCTACATTCCGTTAGTCTAACTCAACTTATACACTACTACCGTATTGTGAATAAACACGAATCAAATTATGTTGACTTCAATTCTTTTTTTTTATTATTCTTTTATTTTTTTCTTTATCATAATGTGATACAGACTTTAACACTAGCCTTAACATTGGAATACTTTATTCCGTGTTTATTTATAAGACGGAAGGTTTTCCTTGAATGACTAGGTGTAGAAAAAGCTAGGGCTAATGTAATGTTCAATTACACAGGTTTTTATTGAGCATATTTATGTCATTATCACTGAAGAGATAGACAGAGGCATACCAGAGCAATGACGACTAGCCAAAGACGTCAAGTCCCACAATGTGTCAAACTTATCGCTAACACATATCCAAACCCGGATGACGTTTTTCTAAAAAATAGAAAAAACACATTTTCTCTTTTGTAGCCAAAGCGATTGCAATATACGTATAATCTCTGTACCAAATATATTAAAGGTTTTTCACCTGAAGCATCGTATGTAAACAGTTTTTTGTAAATTTCTCGACAAATTTACCATTTCTTCGTTATATGACGTTGAATTTAAAAAAAATCGTTTAAGTAATGTATTCTACATTCAATAAATCATAACTCGGTTTGTATTAGGCTTTCAATCAATTAAAAGACACCAATTTTTTTTATAATCTTCATTTTTGGTTGTTACACTTTTATTGATAAAATGTATAGTTTTTCAGTTATTCATAAAAAGTCGATTAAAAAATTTCGGAGGTAAAAACCTTGGTAGCTTGAGCTATATACGACTGACTGAATCATTAGAATCTTCTTTTAATAGACAACAGGGTTGTCACACTTTTATACCAAAAACTGCATTAAACTCAAGATGTTTTTTTAGGTGTTGGAATATTCGGTGACATAGTGAGTAAAGAGGTCAACCGTGAGCCCATCGTCCTGGGCAAGCCATCCAAACAGTTTGGAGAGTTTGCCATGCGAAGAGCGGGAGTCACTGATGCCAGTAGAGTATTATTTATTGGGGATATGTGAGTACATTTGCAATTAAAGTATCTTCACGCCCATATCCCCGAAGAGGTAGGCCGAGGCACAACGACTAGCCAAGGAAGTCTCATAATGTGATAGGTGACAAGCCCATCGCAAACCGGGCTCATATCCAATACCAGGCAACGTTATTTTTATTAGAAAATATATATTTTCTATATGTTTTTGTTGCCTGACCTGGAGATCGAACTCGGGACCTCAAGAAGTAAAGTCCAACGCTGGATCGCTAGACCACAGAAGCGATTATCACATTTAAAGCTTTTACCTCGTTTTATTGAATCTTGGCGATTGAAACGATATGGCTTTCTAAAGCCAAATTAAACTCTAAAGTAAAAATCTATATTTCATCTATATAAATGTAGAAAGTCGTGTTAGTTACACTATTCATAACTCAAGAACGGCTGAACCGATTTGGTTGAAAATTGATAAGCAAGTAGCTCAGAACCAGGAATTGGAAAGGATACTTTTTGTTAAGGTAACTACGAGATACAACATTTTAATTTTCCCATACAAACTGAACAGATGGAATGAAGTTTTGCCGGCGGCTAGTATTAAATAAAAATATTTTGGAGGAATCTTATCAGTGGTCGGTGAAGGTGAATGACTTGTTATTTATAAACCAATGATAAGAAATATTATAATGTACTTAATGCGTATCCTAAGACCAAAATGCAAGGAAAAAAAAATATTTTAGCTAGAAAGTTGAATAATTTTGCTTTATTTTAACTTAGCAAATCCAATAAACTTCGTACTATTCACGTAATATTATAGATAACATGTATATATAATATATAATATTACATTTCAAAATATTTTTAATCGCCAAAACTATTTATTTAAATTTAATTATATAGTTTTTTACACTGTTTCTATTAAATTGCTTATTTTTATATGGATCTTCCGAAGTTAGTTTCACCTACGCATAATAAAATATTATTTGTCCAATTATACGTCTTAAAAACTAGTAGTAACTATAAGTATTTAAACAATTCTAAAATAATTTTTCGATCACTTTGAGCAAGTCCCTATACTTACTGTCTTTTCCTGAATGTGAAGAATCTTGTGCACAATACAGTATACTGGGAGAAATGAAACATTTTCATTTCCCATTAAATAGTCTTCTGTAAGCAGCAAAATATTAGCAGCTTTGTTGTTAATAATCGATAAATTCACTAAGTCGTCAAGGATTTTATGCTGAATGCATGCTCATACGAGCACATGCCTAACCACGCTGTTTTTGTCGAGACTCAGGTTCGATTCCCGACGAGAGCTGTTATTTCTGTGATGAACGTTGACGTTTATTATCAAGTAACTAAATATAAGTGTATTTCTGTGTTAGAGAGTTCATTAACTAAGAATCGTTGACTAACACCCATAAAACAAGCATATACCTAATTTGCTTACTTTAGGGTTAGATTTAATTTGTGTGACTTGTCCAGGGATATTTATTTAATTAATTACTGAAGGAAGTGTGAATAAAAGAATGAATGAATGAAAGAATAAACTCTTTCTTGTTCACAATGACTCTTACAACAAAGTAAATACAATTAAGTATTAACGGTCTTAAAAAAAAATAAAACGGTCTTAGTGCCAAACAAAGCGATCTTTACCTGATAACCTTTTATCTCAGGAACCTATAGAAACATAGGTTCAGTAGGTAAAGCGATTAAACATACTAAAACTATGACATGAGATGAAAATGTTATTAATATAAAACTATAAGTGTAAAACTAAAATAAACAAGATACCTACACTATTTCAAATTAATAAATAACAATGATACATAATATAAATGAAACTAAATATCATAATAATTATCACAAACACAACTTTGGCTTTTCAAGTAATGTACCTTATTAAAGTTGTAAAGGTAGTTAAAGAATATGAAAGTATTTTATTAGCATTCGCATTTTTTGTATAAATAAATATCATTTTGCAGGATTGATCAAGACATTGGTTTGGGAAAAGCAACGGGATTCAAGACGCTCCTTGTATTAACAACCATGTCAGTAGAAAAAATGTTAGCGCATCCGACTATTCGACCTGACTACTACGCTACGTCTTTAGGCAGTTTGGTTCCTGTGTTAAGCAAATTATGTTAACAATTAGTTAATTTTCTTTAGCTTTATATAGACATAATACATTAGCAATTATGCCGCAAGGCGAGGAGTGGCACTGTCTCACTAACTCGCCATATTAGCAAATCCACTGATGACAGATTACTATGCAGCAACTTGCCTAGATAGGGATCTACCGCCTTACCTATTCTTGCTGCCATAATGACTCTGCCATAATCCGGCCTGGAGGGTAGGGCAGCCGGTATACTTGCACAATTGGCCTAACATCCCGGCCATGAGACAGCGATGTACCTAAAACATTTATAGTGTTTATAGGTCATGTTCCCCCGTGTTGGTCCGGGCTCCTTTGCAGAATAGACCATCTGCCTTTCTTGCCAGGCAGCTCGTAAAAGACGAGCATAGGCTTATCATCACTAACACCGTGACATCTGACTAGGTGGTAGAGTTTCGCAGTGACTCGCCCGATTGGTACCACCGCCTTACCTATTCCTGCCGCCATAACGTCATGACGTGTTCCGGTTCGGAAGGTAAGGTAGCCGGTAAACTTACTTTTGCTCGAGGCCTAACAGCCTGACCTCAGGTTGGCAACGCACCATTACCATCTTTGGTGTCTCTAGGCGGCGTGAATTTCTTACCATCAGGGAATCCGTCTGCTTGTTTGCCTTCCTATAACATAAAAAATGGTTTTCTTTAACTATTAGAAGACCCGTGCGCTTGTTTTCTGACTTCTCATATAAATAAATACAGTTGTAAAAATAATATTATTTAATCGCTTAATATTATGTTACGTAATATGTGATTTCTAGTGAATTTGAAAAAGCCAATGCACTTGAAAACTTTCCGTTATAAAGAATATTATTAATTGTAATAAAATAGCAAAAGATGTAAAATAAATTATTTTTATTCTGAAGCTATAAAAACTGGCAAATAAATTTTAGTTAATTTAATCGACAAGCATCGCTGAGTCTGAGTTACCAAGTTAAAGGAATTTCGCTGAATGATTAATGTCTACTTACATTAAGTTATTTATTTTAATAAAATTTCATTAAGTTTGACCAATCTTTTACCCGAATGAGTGTGTATTTTTTTTTATTTAATTATTATTTTATCATACACAAACCTGTAAGAAACAATTGGTATAATTTAATTTATAGTTCTTTGAAAACCTCGTGAACAATATTGTCAATAAAATCGAATGCACTCGTAAAAGTAAGATTTGAATTTTTACAAATACAATATTTCTGAAATCTATAAGATACAACATTTCTGAAATCTGTCGTATATACTAGAATACTTAATATCTATATATTAATACGTGATGCCAAACATTGGACCCCTTTTTGCGAAAATTGCACTGACGGAGGAGCATGAACTTTGGCACATTTATAGTTTATGTGTAGAAGAAATGCAGAAGGCTAATATTTTTCAATAATAATGCTTATAAAGTAAATTAAATTAATAAATAAAACGTTACCCACACTACCATGTATTTGACACACACAAATAAATGTATTGATGTTGACGATAAACGATCACAGATGGGGCACTAATAAGTTTGGAAACAAAGTAGTTGGCCTTGAGAAATGAAGATGACATTCTTATTAACTTATGGTCGCATTTCGACCAATGGGCGACCACTAGTCTATATAATAACTTAACGTATTTTAACCTATGTAGTATTGTTTTTACAAGTGGTATATCGCTGTGCAGCAACTTGCCCGTCACATAAAGACTCTGTCATATTCGGACCCGGAGAGGGTAGCTGGTAGGACTAATATTCCGGACGCCGACATCAACGTTCCTTTGTCTAAGGTGTCTATAGGCGACAGCTGTCTCTGACTATTAGGAGAGGCGTGTGCTTTTATCTAATTATTTTAACATCTCCATCACTTAGTTTTATAGCAAATTGTAAAATATATCACATCAATATCTGTACACCTCAGTAGTTGTAAGAATTGTGATCCGTGCTCTAAGTAAAATGAAGTACAAATGAATATGGAATCTGAGTCTTTTGTAGCTAATCTTGAACAATTACTTTATAAGTTTAATTTTGTAACTTAATAAGTAATTGTTCATGGATTTGTAACTTTATAAGTTGTTAATGGGTGACTAATGTGTTGCTAACCTCGCAGTTTTTACAATTTCACTAGGTTTATACAAGAAACTGCTTAGTTTTCATAGCAGAATACCGGTGACGTGATTTAAAAAAACACAAAGCGCCATCTCTTATTCTTGATACGTATTTCTGTCCTTACATTTATGTTAGTGTTTGACACTTTGTATAAGCAAACGAACCAGTGTGAATCTTTGGTAATAAATATAAAAAATGTTACATGTTGTTGAACGCAATTTTATAAAATAAGGAAATAATTGTTCATCTTAAATTTATAAATTTGTTGGCAAAAATTAAAATAACTTTTATGAGCTGTATTTTATACTTGCACACCTCGAAAATTTTATTTGTGTTCATTTTATCTTTAGTCGGTTTTAAAGTTGCGGAATATGTTGTGTATAAAAGTAGGAGGAAATAAAATATATTAACACACATGTGTGTAAAAGTGTACATACACTTTTTTATTTATTTTGCATTTGTGATATTTGGTTGTATATAATTACGCATAGTAAGTACAACTTACTATGCGTAATTACTTAATAAATTTTATTTAACTAATACATTTTTTTAATTATTTTCTCGCCATAAACCGTCTGAGTAATAAATATTGACTAAAGTAGGATTTAAGTTAAGTTGTCTTAATAGTCTGTATCACAGTGTAATAGTGTAATTATTAAGTCACCTCTCGTATAGAAACCATGATTGAAACATTACAGTCCAGGTTTACCTTTGTCTGTCCCCCTTTCAACTTAATCCTGGCTTTGGAGATACAAAGAAACAGACATCAAAACGCAACCTCGTTTTATAATATGTAGTGATTATCATATTCCTCTCAAAGAAATAAGTGTTAAAGTTCTTGACGCCCACGCCCACGACGCGTTATAACAATAACTTACATATTACGAAAATTGAAATATATGTCGGAACTACACGTTTGTGACAGTATAATAATATAGTCATTATGAAGTTTGAAACTATACATAGCTCGTATTATGCGAGTTTCACCTAACTTGCAACTAGAACCGTGACATTCAAAGGATGGTTACCTTTTACAAAGGCCTGAACCTCCATCCAGTAGCGTAGTTAGGCGTAGGCGAAGTGGGCCTTCGCCCACAGCCTCGCACGTAAAGGGGCCTCGCACTAACTGATTCAAAATCTTTATTTAATTTTTAAATAGCCTGAAAAATCAAATTTAATCAAATTAAATCAAATCATGTTTGGTAACACCATGGTGTAATAATATAAGTACAACATCAAGCTTTTGGGTAGTTGTTGGGAACGAACGGAAAGGGGCCTCGCGGATGCGACTTTGCCCACGTATATAATACTAGCTGCGCCGCGGTTTCACCCGCGTAAGTCCCAATCCCGCGGGAACTCCGGGATAAAAAGTAGCCTATATGTTATTCTGGGTCTTCAGCTACCTACATACCAAATTTCATCGTAATCGGCTTTGTAGTTTTTGCGTGAAAGAGTAACAAACATCTATACATCCATACATACAAACTTTCGCATTTATAATATTTTTTTCACGTAGACATTACTTCTAAATGATTTTACCTATTTTACCTATAAGTTTAAAGGATAGAGTTATTGTATAAAATATTCAGTGTATTTTGAATTAGCCAAAATGAATATCAGATGTGCACGTCCTAGCGACCTGATGAACATGCAGCACTGTAATCTGCTTTGTTTACCTGAAAATTACCAAATGAAATACTACTTCTACCATGGTTTGTCATGGCCACAGTTAAGCTATGTTGCTGAAGATGAAAAGGGGCCACATTGTAGGCTATGTGCTTGCATTTATAATATTAATAGGATTAGTTCTCGCTACGCCACTGCCTCCATCTTACAGGGTAGTTGTCAAACTTATTCACACAAAGAGCTTGACATCCAGTCCCAAGTTGGCAACGCGTCACTACCACCTTTCTTTATTAAGGCTTTCCTTTTAAAATATGTTTTCGTGTCATTAAGGAACTTCGTTGCAATAAATAAATAAGCAGATAAAGTTGATTAACTTCAACAAAAATTTAGAGATAAGATTTCATTAACAGTATTTGTTTCTTTAGTGGTATAAAAACACGTACAACTAGTGATATTAAGTATGAACGCACGAGGTGGTGACAGAAAAGTTTTAACCATGGAACCAGTGAATGTCGTGGATTTAGATTTGGATGGAATAAAGAAGTTTTTGGATTCATTTGATCACGTGTTCTCGGATTGTGATGGTACGAGTATTTTTGTGTCATTGTTACGCCATAACATTTAAATAATTTTATTATAACATGTCATTACTTGTTTTCAATTCGTTATAAAATTATTCATAATAATTATTTATACACGTTTTTATGTTATAATTATTTACATACTTTTTTATATTTCAATTATTTATTACGTTTTTATATTATATTAATGATAAAATACGATTTGACCGCCTCGTTGGTTGAGTGGCTAGTGTACACGCCTAACTACGTCGGTCGAACCGCGAGGCTCAGGTTCGATGCCCGACGGGGGCAGACATTTGTGTGATGAACACTTAGATGTCTACATTTTTGGGTCTGGGTGTTTATTAAATTTATTTTGGTATCTATTTAAGTATATCTATGTAGGTACTAGAATCGTTGACCAACACCCAAAACACAAACATGTAATTTGCTAACTTTGGGGTATGATTCAATTTGTGTAACTAATCCAGATATATTTATTTATTTATTAAAAAAAATGGGACCCTGGCATTCACATAACACAATATTACACAGATGTTATAAGTTTGTGATGTTACGCTGTCCGACTAATATGGAAAAGTTTAATCATATTTTGTATTCTAATTTAGTTATGCAAACGTGAAGTGACTAGCTATACAAAACTTAATAATTTAATGTATTTTAATGTACATACATACATATCTTCAAGCCAAGTCCCTTACGGGGTAGGTAGAGAGTATCGAGTGCCAGACCTTACGATCTTGACAAACCTGTCTGAAGATATGTATGTGTAGAAATTAAAAAATGTACATTTTCTAATTTTTTGTTGCCTAACCCGGGGATCGAATCTGGGACCTCAACTGTTTTATTAATAAACACGGAGTAACGCAGGAGAAAAATTAAGTTCTTATTAAAGTCTGAGTCATATTGTAATAAAGACTATTATAATACAAGGATGAACCTGGGAGTATTCTACTCAGTGTTTATTAATAAAACAGATGAACCTTGTAGTATTCTACTCCATGTTTATTAATAAAACAGCAAGAAGTCAAGTCCGAAGCCAGACCGATAGACCACAAAGAAGATAGAACACTTAGCATTAAATTAAACTTCTAAGTACCATTTGCACATACCCGGATTACATTTACTATTAACTCAATAAGGCGTCTAACTTTGTTCCTCGAGGTACTCTGTTCGATTACCGGATCGGGCAACAAAAAATGTGCATTTTCAATTTCCTAATAAAAATAACGTTTCCCGATTGACGATAGGCTTACCACCTATCAAACTTAGTGTCTTGGGTGCCCTCTGCCTTAGCCTTCGGGTATTGGGACGTAAAGATACTTTATGAAGTAAATTGTGTAGCTACGATATCTTAATATAATATGTGTTAGTAGCCTTACCTATTCTTGTATATTATTTTTTTCTATATATAAATTTTCTCTTAAATGCTAATTTGGGTGACTGGCATATAACTTTACTATTTAGAAATCATGGTTTGAGCAGCCTCAAATGAACATCAACATAGTGGAATTTTTCGTATCTTTACGCTCATATCCCCGAAGAGGTAGACAAAGGCACAACTAGGACACCCGAGACTAGCCAAAGACACTAAGTCCCATAGTGTGATAGGTGGCAAGCCTATCGCCAACCGGTCACACATCCAATCCCGGGCTACGTTATTATTATAAGAAAATTGAAAACATACATTTTCTATGTTTTTTTGGTGTCCGACCCGGGGTTTGAATCCGGGACCTCAAGAAGTCAATTCCGACGCCGGACCGCAAGATCACAGAGGCGATTTTTTTAATGTTTTATGTAATTAAATTAAGTATAGTCCCCCATGACGGTCTGAGACCTCTATGCAAATATATCATCTGTCACGTCTTAGTCTGGCAACTCATAAGAGGCCAGCACATTTTAATTGACACTCTATAATCAAATCGCTCGGGTATTATCCGGAAACCGGCGTATTTGTATGAAAAGGGTAATAAATGTGGAAGAAGCAGGGCAGGTCTACCAAGCCGTGAAGTTTGGCATTCGATACTCTCTGGCATACGGGGTCGTTATGTACTTGGCATGAAGATATGTATGTATGTATATTTTAATTGGATCATTAGTAAAGGCTTCAAGGCTAAAGGTCACCTTTAGCCTTGAAGAGCGTTTGGCAACAATTCGCTCGGTTAGGGATAGTTGTTTATCAGTTTCTATCTCTGTAAAGAATCTGTTTTTTGCTCTGACGTGTTCCGTTCCAACAGTAAAGGTAGGTTTTAGACTTAAACATCATGGTTTACACTAAAGTTATAAGACAGCGCCTCAAATAACAGCTATGGGTGTCTCATAGCACCAGTAGGGTTACTCGAATATCGATTGAATGTCGATTTCATGCAAATTGGAAATTTGAATCGCATTTGCCATGTTAGGTACTCTACACAGTAGTAACGGATGATTAACATTTAGTTACAACAAACTTCAATGAATCGGATAAAATCATCTATTGTTTATTATTAATTAAACTTAATAATTCGCTCGTATTGTGTTTAAGAGTACCTAAGGCGACAGATCCGATTCCAATTTCCAATATTGCATTAATCGAGATTCAAGAGTAGGTAACCCTACAGAAGGGCCATTCGCTTGTTCTCTGCGTTATTCCGATAAAAAATTACTTTCATGATTACGTATATTTCAGGAGTTATTTGGAATACTATGTCACCTTTACCAGACTCTGGAAGGTTCTTCCAGTTAATGAAACAATTTGGGAAATCAGTGCATTTTGTATCAAATAATAGTCTACGAAGCCAGGAAAACTATGAGGCTAAGTTCGAAGCGGCTGGTATTCATGATGGTTTTGTAAGTAAATGTATATTTTTTTATTATATTGGAAAGCAAACTAAATAAAAAAAGAAACTGAAACCAAAGGTTGTAATGGTGCATTGCCAACCTGAGGCCGGGATGTTAGGCCTCGAGCAAAAGTAATTTTACCGGTTACCTTACCCTCCAAGAATTCTACCACCTACTAGAATGTCACGGTGTTAATGACGGTAAGCATGTGCTCGTCTTTTACTAGCTGCCTGGCAGGAAGGCAGATGGTCTATTTTGCAAAGGAGCCCGGACCAACACGGGGAAATGTATAGTATATAATATGTATGATATAGAGATTTATTTTGAATCCCCTAACACAAGCATATCATTTGCTTATTTTGTGGTTAGATTCAGTTTGTGTAACTTGTCCTAGGATATTTATTATTTATTTTTTGTCCCATATTAATTTTGTCATAATCCGACTAGTGGTTTTTGAGGTATATTTTTTGACTTATCTTGGCGACCTCATTATTAATAATGTCATCAAAATGTATGTGGTACTATTTCGAAATCATTTGCTATCTTTCGAAAAACCTAAGTATTAACTTAATAGTTGAAGTTGGTTTCTGCAGTTTTACTGCGCTTAAATATTTGTACTATTTAATATTACACAACAATAAATATTATGAAGTAATATACTAAATGTTGTGCAATATTACGTAAACCCTTACAATATAAATATCTATATAAATATACTTATAAAAGAAAGTCGAGTTAGTTACACTATTTATAACCCAAGAACTGCTAAGGAATTGGCTGATAATTGACGGGGAAGTAGCTTCAAACCAGGAAAAGAACATAAGATACTCTTGATTTCATTGAACTGCGAGGAAACTAGGAAAAACGACATTTTAATTTTCTCTTTCAAATTGACCGAGTAGAACGAAGTTCGCCGGAACAGCTATTTAATTAATAAATTCCATCTACAGAATAGAAACCTGCCTTTAAAGCTGATAGCTCGAAAGAGGCATAGGTTAAATGGATCTTTATCAAACAAAGCAGCTGATTACAGAGTGCTTTTCAACCACTTAGAATTGGTGAAATGGTATTCATCCCTCATCGATAACAGGGGATAGGGTATAGGGGGTAGGTCTTTTTTCAATATTAATAATTACAATATAAACTAGATGAAAAATATTAATTACAATCTTACTTTAACTTAAATAAAAGGCACAACAAATCACATTACAAATTGCAGTGGGAGATTGAAACCTCTATCGCCAAGCATGTTCATCTTCCAAATACTCTGAGACCGTATAATAGCCTTTTTGACATAATTTTGCTTTGATACATTTTTTAAACTTATTTATAGGTAGATCTCTAATACCACTGGGCAGCTTATTGTAGAAACGTATACATTGACCCAAAAAGGATTTACTAATTTTATGGAGACGAGTTTTTTATGCGTTTGAATTATGTTAAAAAATTTTTAATATAATTTTTAACATAATTTTTAAAATATAATATTGCCAAAGCGACCCCATCTCGCTCCTAGCCGAGCGGCATTAAGTTCATCGTTTGTTTTTAGTCGGTTCAAGCCCGATATGAAGTTCGCAGCCGTGGGGACTTAAAAAAACATATAGTAGTAATATTTGAATTATGCACTTTGGCTATATTCGTCAAAGCTTCGGAAATACGATGAACATTTTAAAGATATAATATATATAGAGTTGTTGTACAGCCAAAATAAAAATATAATTGTAATGTGTAAAAAATGCTAAGCCGAAGCGCATAATTTAAATAGTAATACTGTTCCCGGCAGGCTTGTACATTTGACATAACATTGTCTGATAACATAAAAAAGGAAGACAAACAGTTACCCACCTTAAGCAACAGTCGTCAAATTAAGACGCGTTAGGAACATCTACGTTGTTAACGGGTAAACATTTTCTTATCATAAGAAGATCCATATGTTTGTCAACCTAACAGCGGTTGATAAGATAAGATGCAATTTGTTTATGGCACTTCAAAATTATTCGATATACACCAAAAAAATGCAAGAGACTGTTAAATTAAATGTCATAATATTTCTCTCTTTATTCATGACTGATAATAAAAGAGTGGTAAGACTGCAAAACTGCCACCGATAGTCCGTGGTACATACGCAACGAAGACCTACATCGCGACCTATATTTGCCCACAATATCGCTGCATTTCAAAGTGCTATAATAACGTCAAAATCGCGGGGAGTCGCTGGATACAAGCGGCTGGTGACCGTGACATGTGGCGCTCTTTGGGGAGGCCTATGTCCAGCAGTGGACGTCCTCCGGCTGATGATAATGATGATGATGAAAACTGCAAAAAGCGGTTTTCAATATTAACACGTTGTGATTTCATAATTCATGGTACGACGCCCCCATGCTCTGGTTTTGGTTTTTATGTTGATAGAAGATCAGTTTTTTAACGGGAATAAAGATGCTATCGCTACAAAAAGCTTGCGGCGAATGCGGGACACCGCACAGGGGCAGTGGGAGAGGGGTTGCATTCCAACGGAGGGCACAGTCGATTCGTACGAGTTCTCGACTCTCGAGCTCTCTTCGCGGACGACACGGCTCTAGATACATCCCACCATCGCGGTAATCAAATAGGTTACCTTCTCCAAAACGCGGCCACTCACCTGAGCGAGTGGTTCAGAAAGTGGCGTATAGAAGTAAACCCCTATAAAAGTGCAGTGGTGTACTTTAATCGAGGTCTCAGAGCCAGCGAACGGATGAGACCCTATCGTAATCCGGGTACCATCAAAATGTTCAATAAAATAATCCCCTGGGAAAAATCAACCTGGCAAAAATTCTAGACAATCATATGTCGTTCAAACCGCACATATCACGTGTCACTAAGAAGGCTAAGTTCGTACTAAGCCGTCTCTATTATCTAGTTAATAAAATCAGTAAGATGTCACTTCGTAACAAAGTGACATTTTACAAAACGTGTGTTAGGCCAATCTTAGTTTATATAAGTGTAGCCTTCGCACATACGTACCCGTCCCATCTTAAAAAGCTACAAGTAGTCCAAAATGAATTCATGCGTACTGCCACCGGTAGTCCGTGGCACGTACGCAACGAGGACCTACATCGCGACCTAGATTTGCCCACAATAGCGCAGCATTTCAAAATGCTATAGGAACGTTACTTTTAAATAACGGCTGCCCACTCTAACGCGGTGTTAGCATTCGCGTATGACTACATCCCGGCCTTAAACGCGCCCACCAAAGTAAGGAGAACCTGTCACATCCTATCGGATCCACCGGATCCAATAACCGCGCCAAATGCAAGCCAGGGAGGCTTTGGCGCGCCCAATCCAAACAACACAAACTTAAAGGACATTACACTACACCGTCAACAAGACCTCTCTTCCGCCGCCGCCGAGCGACGAGCCGCCACTATTCCTCCATCAAGTTCACCTAGTAACCAGAACGCAGCAGCAAGTAAAGGTACGGTCTCCCGGGAGACAGCCCTTGTTGCTGGCGTTGTAGGGAACAGTCCAGTCTATCTAAATAATGATGTCTCGGGTTGAGCACTCTGCTCGACCCACAAAGCCCGGAGAAGTAGTAAAACCGCGAGGTTGGCAACATATTACTCATTCAATTGTAGTTATGTTTATTAATAAATAAATAAAAATGTTAGCCTGCTGTCTCGTTCCACTCGTTTGTACGGGAAAAATTAAAATGTTGATTTTCCTAGTTTTAGTTTCCTAGTAGGCAGAGAGTATCAAGTGCCAGACCTCACGATCCTGACAAACCTGTCCGGCTTCCTTCACATTCATTGCCCTTTTCATACAAACACGCCGGTTTCGGAGACTCTTGACACCACCCTCGAATAATATCCGATTGATCTGATCGTGAAATGTTAGCCTTGGTCTCCCCGGGTACCTACCTACAACCATCCAAATTCGCATTGTATATCTGCTATGTCAATCTTTCATCTGTTATTCTTTCCACATGATCGAACAGGCGGAGTATAACTCCTTCGCATTTTGACATCAACACTTTCTTTTAATCCCACTCTTTCTCGGATCTCACTGTTACTAATGCGGTCAGCGAACGTTACACCACAGATTTTCTATATAGCGCTCTCGTTTCGACCGCATTTATCCTACTTTCATGTTTTGTCTGACATACACAACTCTCACTTTCATACATTTTTTAGAAGATGGTGTACAATAAATGTTTTTTGTATACTATTTGTATTAATGATTTTTTTTAGAAAAACTTAACCGTACCGTCAATTGCAATAGCAGAATACTTGAAATCAATAAACTTCAACAAGAAGGTGTTTTGTGTGACGTGTCCTGAAACCATTTCGGTGATGAAGTCACATGGTATCCAGTGTGAAGAAGGAGTAAGTCTTTTAAACCATATTAATTTATCAAATTAGAAAGTCTTTCTATAACAACAAAATAGATAAGAATCTATATATTATTAATACGTGATGCCAAAACTTTGGATCCCATTTTACGAAAATTGCGCGGACGCAGGAGCATAAAATTTGGCACACTTATACTCGTCGTTTATGTGTAGGAGAAGTGCAGAACGATGAAGAACAGAATTTCTCAATAATAATGCTTATAAAGTACATTAAACCTATACGTAATAGGTACTCGTATAATAAATCTGTAGAAGGGTCAATTCTGTACATTGAAAATATTGAAAAAATAAATAGCAGGGGGTGTTACTGGATCGATACCAAACCCAAATATGTGATTTAAAAAAAATTGTCTTTCTGTCTATCTGTACGTTCAGGGATCACGTGAAAACTAACGATTTGATTTCGATGAAACTTGGTATAATTATACCTTTTTATCCTGGGCATCAAATGGAATACTTTTTATCCTGGAAAAATACGTAGAAAAAAAATCTTAATTTTTTTCACGTGATGCCTGAACATACAGACAGACATACAACATTTTTTTTAAATTACAGATTTGGGTTTGGTATCGATCCAGTAACACCCCCTGCTATTTATTTTTTCAATATTTTCAATGTACAGAATTGACCTTTCTACAGATTTATTATACGTATAGACTGAAAATAAATCTTTTTTTTTTTGTTTTGTTGACCGAGAAGTTAAGTCCTACGCTGAACCGCTAAACCAAGGAAGTAATATGTTTATGTCAATATTTTAAACATAAGCTACTTTTTTTCGAAAATCAAGGGCCGTAAAGATTAAAATGTGGGATGAAAGTTTGTATTAAAATGTATTTTCATACAATTAAATAATTTAATAAGTTAGATTAAATACTTACTTTTTTATAAGTGATAGTGGGCGTAAGTATAACGAAGTTCTAGTATGAAGTTAATTAAATTAAAAAATACATACGTTTGAAGACAGATAAGCAAACGATATTTCTAATACCAAAAATAAACGCCGCTCATGTTTTGTGGAATTGGAAGGTAGCACAAACAAACGGATTTCCTGATGGTAAGAAATTCACGCCAGCTAGGTAAAGGTGCATTGTCAACTTGAAGCCGGTATGTTAGGCATCAAGCAAAATGAACTTTATCCTTCAAGCGTTGACGTTATGGTAGTAGAAATAGGAAAGACAGTGGTACCAATCCGGGCGAGTCGCTGTGACTCTATACCACCTGGTCAAATGTCTCGGTGTTAGTGACGGTTAGCTTATGGTCGCATTTTACGAGCTGCCTGGCAGGAAGGCAGATGGCCAGTATTCGCAGAACTGGCGGTCGTTTCTTTTTTATGTCAAGACAGCAACCAAGCACATGACACTTCTGAGGGTAAGAGACAACCTAATAGTTTTTATGATCTACCATAGATGTAATATGTGCATCATTTTTTATTATTCAACGAGCCCTGGAATGATTATGAGGAAAAGTATGTTTTACAAACGTGTAAAAAAATCAAAGTATAAAAAGTATCTTCACGCCCATATCCCCGAAGAGATAGGCAGAGGCACAACCAGGGTACCCACGACTAGCCGAAGGCACTAAGTCCCACAATGTGACAAGTGGCAAGCCTATTGACAACCGGCCACATATCCAATCCCAAGTAACTTTTTTTTTTAATAGAAAATTATATTAAAAACAATTTTGTTTTTATTTCCCGACCCGGGATTCGACGCCGGGACCTCATGCAATCAAGTCCAATAACTGAAACGCTAGACCACAGAGGCGATTATATCTAAGTAACTAAAGTTTAAGGTTAAATATTTACAACTTTATATTTTTCAGCCCCACGATGCTCCATCTTACTATGCTGATTACTTGCCTTTCATACAAGATGATGAAGAAATCGGTGCGGTGGTGTTCGACACTGACTTCAGAATAAATATGCCAAAGATGTACAAAGCCATAACTTACTTAAAACGACCAGATGTTCTCTACATCAACGGAGCAACAGACAGACACTTCAGTTTGAAACCTGGCACTTTATGTTTAGGTGATACTTTTATCTTTATATATATAATTATTGTGTTCGTGTATTTATCACTGAACTCCTTCTAGACGATTGGACGGATTTTGATGAAATTGTTCTGTGTGTATTCAAGGGAATTCGATAATGGTTTATATTCACAATTTGGTCTACTGGAAAATGCTGTTTTAATTAATTATTTTTTTAATAATAAGTACTTAGTTGTTGATTTTGGAATGTTTCACATCGGAACCAACAGACTGCGCTACTATCGAAACATTAATGTCAAGCGATTCGAAGTTTGCTGAGTCAGCTAGTAATATTATAAGAAAGCAAACAATGACGTAATAAATACTGAATACTACTACTACGAAATATAATGGATGCTTAAAGTTGTTATGTTTCATAACTGCGGCTAGGGGTAAGAAATAATAATGTTTATGTGAATTAGTAAAATATGTGAAATACCAATCACTGGGGTTACACTTAAATCTCGATTTCACGCATTTTAGAAATTGGACTTGGATTTTGTTTTGAAACTAAAATGATATCCAATTCCAATTTCCAATTTTAATCAAATCGATCATCAAAAGTAGCCCTACTGGAAAAGAGTTATAATACTCTACCACTTGGAAAGCTTTAGATCTTCTGAAGCTCCTTGCAGGTGAATAGTTAGCTAGTTCTCCAAACCTGGAATCAATGCAAGGCCAATTACGACTCAAACATTAGATACAAAACCGACTTTGATTAAAAAATATGTCATCGAAGTAGACAATTAAATACGTATTATTAAGTATAACGCAAAAACCACTAAAGTGATTGCCATAAAATTTAAGAGAACATCTTGGTGATTCACGATCAGATCAATCGGATATTATCCGAGGGTGGTGTCAAGAGTCTCCGAAACCGGCGTGTTTGTATGAAAAGGGCAATGAATGTGAAGGAAGCAAGACAGGTTTGTCAGGATCGTGAGGTCTGGAACTCGATACTCTCTGCCTACTCCGTAAGGGACTTGGCGTGAAGATATGTATGTATGTATTTTGGTGATATAACTAATCCATTTTAAAGAAACCTAGGTTAATTCACCTGATACTAGTAAATAAGATGAAGCCCGTTTAAACATTATTATTAATCGTCTCCAAAAAAGAAGGTTCTCAATTAGAGTGTTTCTTTTATATGTTTGGTAAATGATGAACTGGGTAGCAGATGATCAATTTATATACATACTAGCTGACCCGGCAGACGTTGTTCTGCTATTTTTTTCATGTGATTTTAGTAAAAAGCGTGGGTGTGAGTCACCCTCATCACTTAGGGGTATGAAAAATAGATGTTGACCGATTCTCTGACCTACTCAATATGCTCACAAAATTTCATGAGAATCGGTCAAACCGTTTCGGAGGAGTACGGGTACGAACGTTGTGACACGAGAATGTTATATATAAGATAACATAAGCATAATTATGCTTTTTTACTTTGTGTGTAGATTAAATTTGTGTAGGAACTTGTTCAGGGATATTTATTTACTCTCGTTTGTAGCTGGTGGAATATTCACTGACATAGTAAGTAAAGAGGTCAACCGTGAACCTATCGTCCTGGGCAAGCCTTCAAAGGAGTTTGGAGAGTTTGCCATGCGAAGAGCTGGAGTTACAGATGCTAGTAGAGTTCTTTTTATTGGAGATATGTGAGTATGTCTATTAATACTTGTTACAATCCGTGACTATCCCAGGCTCCTTTATCGAATAGACCATCTGCCTTCCGGCCAGGCAGCTCGAAAAAGGCAAGCATAGGCTTACAGTCACTAACACCGTGACGTCCTACTAGGTGGTAGGGTTTTGCAGCAACTCCCCCGGATTGGTACCAGTGCCTTACCTATTCCTGCCGCCATAACGTCACTGTTTGCCGTTGACGTGTTCCGGTTCGGAGGGTAAGGTAGCTGATAAACTTATTTTTGCGCGAAGCCTAACATCCCGGGCTCAGGTTGGCAACGTACAATTACCACCTTTGGTGTCTCTAGCCGGCGTGAATTTCTTACCATCAGGAAATACGTCCGCTTTTTTGCCTGTCAATATCATAAAAGAACATGACGATAGTGACGAGCACCGACTATAAAATTCATGTAAATTCGAGTTTGAGTTAGCAATAACTTACAGTAAATTATTAAAATAATAAGAGTTAGAGAGTATATTATATATGTTCTGAATAGATCATACTAGCACTTATGGTACGTTTTCTTCCTTAAAAGCAACAAGTACCCTGTATCGGGCAAGGCCATCTGAGAAGATTCGCGAAAAAAGCCAGCGAGCTTACTTTTTCTCATTTTTCAAATATAGTTTCACACTTTTTTTATGATAATGGAAGGCGAACAAGCGGACGGATGGTGGTAAGAAATTCACGCCGCCTAGATGCACCAAAATTGTTAATGGTGCGTTGCCAACCTAAAGCTTAGATCTTAGACCTTGAGCAAAAGTAAGTTTACCGGCTACGGAACACGTCAACAGCAAGCATTGGACGTTATGGCGGCAGAAATAGGTATCTAATACGGTGCTACCAATCCGGACAAGTCACTGCGTAATTCTACCACCTAAGTTATTATTACCACTAGAGTTGGTTACTATCAGGAAAAGTTTCTTACGAAGAGAAAAAACAGGATAATTCGCAGATAAAATGGAAAAATACTTTTTTTCGATACAAACTGTTAGTAGAACTGCTAATGTAAAGCGATACGAAGTTTGCCGAGTCGGTTAGTAAAAATATAAAAACATCTTTTAAAAATACTATAAAAATAAGTTTTCGTTAAATTATTTTTTTGTTTCCAGGATTGACCCGGACATCGGCTTAGGAAAAGTAACAGGATTCCAAACTTTGCTTGTATTGACCAGCATTACAAAAGAAAACATGCTAGCTCACCCAACGATCCTTCCAGACTACTACGCCACGTCTTTGGGCAGTTTAGTGCCTCTTTTAAGCAAATTTTGCTGACCAATGCAAAAAAATAAAATAAAAAAATCTTTACTCCTATGTAACTGAGAGGTAGACAAACGCACAACCAGGGCACTCAAGATATAGCAAGCCTTTCCAACCGGGCACATATCCAATCCTGAACAAATTTATTATATTATTAAGTTATTACAAAAATACAGAAGTATTACAAAAAAAGGTTAAAGTTTGTTTTATTTGGCTGTTCTGATGATAAGAGACAGGTTCTCCTAATAGTGTAAAAAAGTATCTTAACACCTATATCCTAATATATTGAAGAGGTAGACAGAGGCACAACCAAGACACCCACGACTAGCCAAATACACTAAGCCCAACAATTATAGGTGGCAAGCCTATCGCTAACCGGATACATGTCGAATCCCGAGCAACATTTTTTTATTGCAACTTTGGAAAAACCACATTTTCTTTTTGTCGCCCGACCCGGGAGTCGAACCTAATAGTGTATCTTGTAGTGAAACCTAATCGTGTAGACACATATTGTAGATGCATCAACTGCCATGTGGCCAGTGTTCTAACCTTGTTGTGCAAGTCTACCGACTGTCACCGAAGGGTATCTTCATGCCCATATCCCTGAAGAGGTAGGCAGCGACACAACCAGGGCACCCACGACAAGCCAAAGACACTAAGTCTCACAACGTGATAAGTGGCAAGCCTATCGCCAACCGGGCACATGCCCGATCCCGAGCATTATTTTTTCATTACAAATTTGGGAAAACCACATTTTCTTTTTGTTGCCCGACCCGGGAATCGAACCTAATAGTGTATCCTATAGTGAATCCTAATATTGTAGACATAGATATTGTAGATGCGTCAACTGCCATGTGGCCAGTGTCATAACCATATTGTGCAATTCTACCGGCTGTCTCAGAAAGTGAAACATAAATACATAAATTATACTTATATCGAGTTTCAAATGTCACTATCCTGCAGACCCGTCTGGCTTCCTCCTCATTCATTGCCCTTTTCATACAAACTTACCGATTTCAGAGACTTTTGACACCACCTTCGGATAACATCCGAGCGATTTGATCGTGGAATATCAACCTTGATCTTCCCGGGTACCTATATCCATCCATATTCACTTTGTATATCTCCTTTGACAATATTTCATTTGTATTTCTTTCCAAATGCATGGAACGAAAAAAAAACACGCTTTTTTTAATCCCACTCAATCTTTGATCTCACTCTTACATAATAAGCGGAATCGGTAAGTGGATATCAACCCGGGATAGTTTCTGCACAGCAATCTAAAAGTGGTAGTGTTGGATATGATCTATTTAACCTTTGCTTGCCTTTTATAAGCTTACATGTATGTTCCCCGTATTGGTCTGAGCTCCTTTGCAGAATAGAATATCTGCCTTCCTGCTAGGCAGCTCATAAAATGTAAGCATAGGCTTATTGTCACTAGCACATCTGACTAGGTGGTAGATTTTTGCAGCAACTCGCCCGGATTCGTACCACCGCCTTTCCTAATCCTGCCGTACCTAATAACGTCAGCACTTGCTGTTGGCAATTGGTAGGATAAGGAGGCTTCCTTATCCTACCAATTGCCAACGGCAAGTTTACCGGCTGATAAACTTACTTTTGCTCGGGGCTTAACCTCCCGGCCTCTAGGCGGCGTGAATTTCTTACCACCTGGAAGTCCGTATGGTTGTTTGCCTTCCAATATCATTAAAAAAAAGCTAGGAAGGTAAGGAGGAAGAAAGGATGTAGTATAGTATACAGGGTAGACTTAACCATCACAGGGAATACTGAATCGAGTTCAAATAGCTTCGTATTACTTATTACTTAGCTAAAATATTCAAAAATTTATGAAACATGTGCAAAGCGGAACTTAGAATTATGTTACTCTGAGTTTGAGTTCATTAAACCGGACTGACATCATAAAAAACCAAATTCGTAAAAAGTATTCAATATTATATTTAAAAGCATCGATATTTTAATCGCAGTAAAAATCTATCTATGTACACAAAAACTAAGTATTTCCCTCAATTTACCTGCAACTCTATCATCAGATACAAACTTGTTGCATATCACCCTCTTTAGAATAAAACAAATATTTTTAAAATCGGTACTCTTATGAAATGACGGAGAAAAACGATTAATTTAAAAAATGTAATAGTCTTACGTTTTTCTTTTTTATGATAAGGCCTTCCAAGGCCAGCAAGCAGATGGATTTGCTGATGGTAAGAAAGAAGAGAAGGTTGTAGTGGTGCGCTGCCAACTTGAGGTCAGGATATCAGGCCCCAAACAAAATAACTTTACCGGTTGAGATTAACATCTAAACTGAAACATGCTTAAAGCAAGCACTGACGTTATGGCGGCAGGAGTAGGTAAGGTCAGATGTCACGATGTTAGTGACGGTAAGCCTGTGCTCGCCTTTTACGAGCTGCCTGGCAGGAAAGCAGCTATTATATAGTATAAGGACCAACACGGGGGAACGCATAGCCTCTTTCTATTTCTAAAGTAGGATAAAAATACATGGCCTTCGTAGCTATGTCAATATTTTTTTAGATTTATACTCCTTATGAAAATTAACATATTATATAAGACAGCTTATGATTTGTTTGTGTTGTTTGTCTAGGGATATTTCTTTACTTATTTATTCATGTATACTAATAAAAATAGAAGATTTACTTATCTCTTTAAAAACTCTTACATCAAAACCTGAAAAACATACGTAGTAGAAAGGTTCTTGCAATGCAGATATATCGTACAACTCATAAAGTTATTCAAAAATATATTAAATAATATCCAAAATCTGTGGTTGAGGGGTTAGCATACACGCTTTATTTCACCAATCAATCGCGAAGCTTGGGTTCGATTCCCGACGAAGCAAGTATTTGCGTTAGCGTGATGAGCATTTAGATGACCGTTCTTGCGTGTCTGTGTTATTTATTCAACTTATCCTGGTATCTATTTAAGTAATTCTATGAATAATAATCGTTGACTAACACCCACAATACAAGCATATAAATCGCTTACTTTGACTAGATTAGACTATTAGATTCAATTTGTGTAACTTGTCCAGGGATATTAATTATTTTAAAGTGAAGCTTAAAATTGATAGGATTAATATCTATATTGACCAAATTATATTTACAAGTTTCACGTGTTTTAGGCAATTACTGAATTAATTATTTGAGACAATTCCTCTCAAGTAGTTTCCAGGTAAACTTTGCCTTTGTTTGTGGAAATGATTTAAGTCATCCTTAGGGTTGTGAAAGATTAAAACGAAAACACATATTTATTTTCTCAGTTTGTAATGAAAAATGAAGCAATAAAATCATGCAATCGCAAAATAATCGGGTATGTATTCATTTACATAACATAATAGAGTTTAAACAAGATTCATTAAAACACAGAGTAAATAATTGACATTGCAACATTTAAAGTAACACCCAAATTTTGAGAGAGGGTTGGTAATCTACAACACTTTCCATTTAAAGAGATATGAAAACAGATATACCTGGAAAGCGAATGTGGATTCCAGGGACATCTAGTTTGACAATCCACGACCGAATTGCTAGGGTTTTATCCTTCACGTCCATATCTCTGAAGAGGTAGGCAGAGGCACAACCAAGGCACCCACGACTAGCTGTCGGGTTTTATCAGAGGGAGGTTAATGATCTCAGAAACTTTATTTTGTTGTATTTAAATTATTGTAAATATATTTTCAAATTGAGAAAAAAGACAAGCCCGCTGAGTTTCTTGCCGGATCTTCTAAGTGTGCGACCGGGTTCCGATCCGGTGGTAGATTTATTATTATACAGACCCTCTTCTAGGTTTATGCGAAATAAAGATGATTTACTATTATTATAATTATTATTACTAACAGGTTTTCGAATATTAATAATAAGCGTTTGATATAACTAATTTTTGCACAACCCTAAAACTATTTCTTGAGACTGAAAAACCACATCATTTGTGCCTCTACAATTACTATGTAATGTGACGTTATACATAACACCAGCCGCAATCTTACATTAAATTTATGCGAAACAAGGGTACGTACAGTTTAGAGCATTGTTTTCCCCATTTTCTTAACAATTTTCCTGGTACTCTTTATAGTTTTTATGCATCTGCTGACAATAGAATCAGAATCAGAATCAGAATAATATTTATTCACATGAACCATACAAGTGGTATTTGTGCGCGTCGACATTTTTTAAACTACCACCGGATCGGAATCGCGGCCTCACACTGAGAAGATCCGGCGAAAGAAACTCAGCGGGCTTGTCTTTTTTTCAATAATAATATTTGCAATATAATCTAGATTAAAAATACAAATTACAATCTGATTTTAACTTAAATAAAAGGTATAACAAATTACATTACAAATTGCAGTGGGAGATTGAAACCTCTATTCCCAAGCATGTTCATCTTCCAAATACTCTGAGACCGTACAAATAGCCTTTTTGACATATTTTTGCTTTGATACATTTTTTAAACTTATTATAGGTAGATCTCTAATACCAATAGACAGCTTATTGTAGAAACGTATACATGGACCCAAAAAGGATTTACTAATTTTATGGAGACGAGTTTTGTATGCGGTTAGATTATTTTTATTCCTCTTTTCGTTAATATCGTGAACATCACATTTTTTGTAAGCATACATAGATTTTTTTAACATACATTAAGTTCTCATAAATGTATTTGGAACTGAAGGTTAAAATATTTATTTCTTTGAATTTTTCTCGGAGGGAATCCTTTACTTTAAGATTATAAATAGCTCTAATAGCTCTTTTCTGCAATACAAATATAGTATTTATATCTGCAGAATAACCAACACAACTAAAAATTATTAGCAAAATTAGTCCATCCGTTCGGGCGTGATGCGATGACCACGGGAAATGAGGATTTATTACAATATAAAGTAAAGTATCTTCACGCCCATATCCCCGAAGGGATTGGCAGAGGCATAACCACGGCACCCACGACTAACGACGAAGACACTAAGTCCCACAATGTGATAGGTGGCAAGCCTATCCCCAACCGGGCACATTTCCAATCCCGAGCAACATTTTTTTTTGTATTAGAAAATTGGAAAAACCCAATTTTCTTTTTGTTGCCAGACCCGTGATTTGAACCCGGGGCCTCATGCAGTCAAGTCCAACAACTAAAGCGCTATACATATAATTAATAATTTAATAAATAAATAATTATATTACAATGTAAAAATGAAAAATAAAATATAAAAGTTGAAATTCACGACTTCTAAGGCAAGTTTAGCAGCGACTCGCCCGGATTGGTACCACCGCCATACCTACCTATTCCGGCCGCCATAACGCATGACGTGTTCCGGTTCGGAGGGTAAGGTAACCGCTAAACTTACTTTTGCTAGAGGCCTAACATCCCGGCCTCAGGTTGGCAACGCACCATTACCACCGTTGGTGTCTCTAGGCGGCGTGAATTTCTTAACATCAGGAAATCCGTCTGCTTGTTTGCCATCCAATATAATTAAAAAAAAGTGAATGGAGGAGTAAAATGAATATACTGATTATATAATACAGGAACACATTTTATCTTTTTAATAAAATATGCTGTTCAAATAGTTAGATATTATGTTATACTTTATACGTATTTTCACGTCCATCTCCCCGAAGAGGTAGGCAAAGGCACAATTAGAGTACCCACGACTAGCCGAAGGCACTAAGTCGCACAATGTGATAGGTGGTAAGCCTATCGCCAACCTGGCACATGTCCAGTCTCGAGCAACATTATTTTCTTTTTGTTGCCCGTCACGGTAATCGAACCCTACCTTTTATACCTATCTATAATATAAAAATGATATGATAAATGTGTTGTTGAAAGCATAACTTCGGAACGACTGAACCAATTTGGCTAATTCTTTTTTTTGTGTTAGTCATTATCAGAAGAAGGTTTTTATAAAGAGAAAACCTGGAAAGTTGCAGGGACAGCGGAAAAAGCAATCCTTTTTTTCTCATACAATTTGAAGTTGGACCTACCTTTGTGTTCCATCAAACGGGGTCAAAATATAAGTTAGGTACTTAAACTAAATTTGTTCATTCTCTACTAGTGGCCCGCCCTGGCTTTGTACGGTTATAAAATATACATATAAACCTTCCTTATCAATCACTTTATCTATTTAAAAAAGCCATATCAAAATCCGTTGCGAAGTTTTAAAGATTTAAGCATACAAAGGGACATTTGAACAGAGGAAGCGACTTTGTTTTATACTATGTACTGATACTTATTTCTAAAAAAATCAAGAAAATATTTGTATAGTTTAAAACCCTTGTAATGAAAACGTGACACTACATAAAATAGGGCCATTTAGTTTTTGCGAGGGTCTTGTTCATAAAATGGGTAATATAGATAATCAATGGAAACGAGGTTGAAGGGTGAAATACATGGAGTATATCCTAGTTGCTGTTTTAACTTTTTATGATTTTGTTTTTTTACAAAACACAGCTAGTTTTGTCAATGTATCGGCATTTAAACGAACGTTTATTCCATTCCGATTTTAGATCAGTGACGACAATTTTTGAACAAAAAACATAAAGCAGACTGGAAAGGAAAGGAAGACACTATAACAAAAATTAAAAAAAACATAAATTGTGCTCGATTTGAGGTCGGAAAGTGGTAAAGGTAATTTTTTTTGGTAAAAATTGCTTCATCTCGATTTCTGAAAAAAACTATAGAAAAAGTTATATCGCATAGTTGAAGGAAAAAAAAATTAATTCAAAAATTTATTTGAAACTTTGAAATAACTACTTTTTATTTTTTCATTCACAAAAAAAATCCATACAATTTCATTAGAAATAGGGGTAAGCCTTACACTGATTTTTAATAGTAATGATTTTTAATATGTAATATAGTAATGATTTTTAATATAGTAATGATTTTTAATAGTAGTAATTTTTAATAGTATTTTATCTTTATAATATCATAATTAGGTTGCAATTTTTAATCTAACATTTTCGTTTCAAAATATCCGCTTTTTAAAGAAGTCTATAAATATTCCTTTGTTGTTCGATTAAAAAATCGACATTTATGAAAAAATAAATCCATGTTTGAACCCGGGTCTATATGCGTACAGAGTTTTATCGAAATGGATTAAGCAGTTTAACCGTAAAAGTGTAACAGACAGACAAATTTACATTTATAATCGCGCAATATTAAACTTCTACGAATTTATTTCTAAAATGAACCATATTGTTTTCATTAACCAATGAAAAAACCATATTCCTCTAGAAGTAGAACACCACGGAAAAAACTACTTCATCTGTGGATTTTATGTTATGAGATAGCAAACAAGCAGACTTTTCTTCTGATGGTAAGAAACAACAAACGTCCGTATACACCATAAATAAAACAAGGAAGAAAGCGATAATACAGCTGTGGCAGCAAATAAGTAGGTGATACCAATCAGGACATTGCTGCCAGCACCCTAGCATCTAATTATGACTGACTTTTGAAACAATCGAGTAACCTACATTAGTTTAACAATAAGCGATGGGGTCATCCCATTCAATTTTCAAAGCGTTGAATGAAAACCAAAACGAATGAAATACATCTTCGTGAGAAAAATTCGAAATCCCAAACGTATTGCTTTCTATTTACACGGACTACCAAATATCACTTGTTCGCCGGTTTTATTGAGCAGAGCTTTTTGTTCCGCATGCATTTAGTCTGTTTGATGTGCATTTGACTGGAATTCGCACCTTTGGCTGGGCCAAAATGGAAAATTGGGTGATAAATTTCATATTCATTTTTCACATCTACAAATGCACTAACATTTTTCCAATTTTTTTATGAACAAGCAGACGAATTTCCTGTTGGTAAGAAATACACGTCGCCTAGAGACACCAATAGTGCTTTGCCCAACTGATCCCGAGATGTTAGACCTCGAGCAAAAAAGTGTCTACCGGCTACCTTACCCTCCGAACCGAAACACATCATGACGTTATGGCGGCAGAAGTAGGTAAGGCGGTGGTAACAATCAGGGTGAGTTGCTGCGAAACTCTACCACCTAGTCAAATGTCACGATGTTGAAGACGGTAAGCCTACGCTCGCCTTTTACGAGCTGCCTGGCAAGGAAGGTAGATGGTCTATTCTGCAAAGGATCACGGACTATTGCACGGTATCTCGCTGAATCTTGTTTTCGAACAGAAGCGAAGAATGGTTTGCCTGCCTTATTACAGAGTATATAAAATAATACAGAGCTTTTATATGTGCTGTGGTGGTTGACCGTCGCAATATACAATATAGATGACTATTTGTAACTATTTACTTAAGCATGCAAGACCTTACCCTATCCTTCTGTATGGAACACGACATTGACGACTACTAATGCTATGACAGGAGTTATGGGTAAGATGGAGGTATAATAACGCAGTAAACGCAGTAAACATATTGTAGATCACAACCAATGGACGATAAAGTCAGCAAACCCCCACTTCAAAACAAATTAAACAGTGATAATTTACGTATTTACTGTAGTATTACATTTTATTTTAAAAATCTAATTATTTTATAAAGTATTATTATAATTTTAAAAAATAATTAAATTCAATACATTTATTTCTTCCTTCTGTAGTTTTTAGTTAACACGAAAAAATATCGTTACTGAATGTTTTTCAACAAATCTTTGCTTGTCTCAAATAACATTACAGTATTTCCTAGAACATTCGACGAAGAACATATTATATCCAAACCTTTTATCTTACATATCCTTGCCATAGATTGCAACTCATGAGTAGATCAAGAAAGAATAAAAAGCCGTCAAAAACCGTTTTTAAAAGTGAAAGCAAAAATTTATAAAACTATGACTTTATTGACATAACGTTAAGTCATTCTCAAAACGGTACTTTGCAGTGTAATTATATTTGACACATCGCTTTGAAAAGTATTATCACTCGAAAACATCACTCTTTACTCATCACATCACTTAAAGAAATCCACCACCTTATCACTCTAAAAATGTATGACGCGTTGTGTGTACCGTGTAATGTATGCAATATGGAATGCTTTATTTGTTTAAACTTTTATTCGGTCACGTGTACCATTCTATAAAAAATGTAACTGTAGTGACAATAATGTTCTTCTTTATTACAAATGAGTGATTTGTATAAGTATATCATATATACACGTCAAAATTATCATCACCTCACACATCATACACCCTGGTTCGTTGAGACTATAGAAAGAATAACTTGTTTACATCCCGGCCAAATGACAGCGACACACCTATAACATATTCGCTGTCTATAGGTTATAGGCACCTATTACCATTAGATGAGTCATGTGCTTCTCTCCTGTTTCATCATTCTATATACACGAAATGATTTTTTAGTGTTTTTGCTGTGTTAGTTATTGTGACGAAAGAAAAATCCTGGAAAATTAAAAAGAAAATGGAAAACCTTATTTTTTTTACACAAAATGCAAGTATCTGTTCATGCGAAGCGATACAAAGTTCACTAGGCAGGCTAGTAGTTTATAAAATTAATAAAATATGAGTCATAAAAAAGAAATTATGAAAATGTCTCTGTAACTCCTAATCTAGGACAGTCATGATCGATGATCTAAAAGAAGGTACCCACACCTTTTATCGGATAAAAGGTAACCCAATTTACACAGTTTGTTGCCCCGTATAAATCTCCGCCCTAACGAAAATTCGTTAACACTGCTTGATTACCTATGATTCAGTTATGATTTATTGGCCATTTTGCAGCTGCTATCACAAAATGAAGATTTGTAGAACGAGGGCAATCGGTTTTGTCCATTTTTTCAACAATTATTAGTTACTAGCTGCCTGCCCTCGCTTCGCTTCGGTTATTCAAAAATAAAAATCCTACTAATATATAAATGCGAAAGTTTGTGAGTATGTCCGAGGGAAGGGACAGTAAGTAAGCGCATGTCTTTGCTACGCTTCAACGATATTTAATTTTGCACCCGGAGGTTTTAACTCTCTAATATAACTATATAATTCATTAGTTGTTAATTTTTTTCTGATAGTGTTACAGGCAATTTTGATCTAAACTACACGCATAACTTATCTAACAGATTTATTTGATTAAGGGTTAATACTGTATTGTTAAAAATATGTTCTGAAGTAACCCTTCATTTTACTGTTTTAAGTAAACGCAAAAAACGGTTATTGTGGGTTATTCTTTAAGGATAGACATATGCCACAGCTTACTTTTTAAAGATCTATCGAAGAGGAAAAATCCTACTCCTATGTAAGATATATGTATATATATCCTATAGTTAAAACTCAAAAGGTTTTGGCAGCGTTTTCGAGGAAAGCTCCCGATCAGCTTATTTTTCCCGACATACTGAACTAATATCGTTGTAATATCGTTGTAATATCGTTGATTTGTACAAAAAATAACACCAAAACCTTCCTCAAGAATTGTTCTATGTATTGCTCAAAACCGAATGAAAATCCGTTGAGTACTTTTTGAGTAAATCGCGAACAGACAGACGCGACGGGGGACTTTGTTTTATAATATGTATTGATTAACACGTTCGTGCTAGCAACATGATATGACGTCGTTTTGATTTAAATGTTGAATGGCGCAACATCATTCTACGTCCCTTAAAGATTACCTATTTCTATAGAATGCCTTATGACGTCAGATAAAAATTGAAGTTAAAGTGGCAAGTATCTTTTTTAAAATTTCATACGAAATGTGTATTTTTCTAATAAAACTAACGTTGCCTGGGATTGGATATGTGGCCATTTTAGGATACGTTTTCTATCTATCACATTGTCGGACTTAGTGTCTTTGGAAAGTAATGGGTTCCCTGGCCCTGCCTCTGTCTAACTCTTCCCGGATATGGCTGTGAAGACACTCACTTCTTTTTTAAAGTAGTTTACAACGCTATTGTATATCACTGATACATCTATTTCAATGCTGGTCATAGAAACAAATGTATTAGTTGTAGTATTAGTGTGACGCTGGAACGTCTTTAGAAGCCACTAAATTTTGTATGGAATAATAGTGTACCTCAACAAATCAGTTTCAAGATAACTCGTGAAAACGTGTTTAGTGTAAAAAACATACATTACAACTGGAGATTACACTTGTAAAGAAGACCTGAAATATAGAAGGTGAAGTAGGGGATGTTCTTTCAATTTGGAGAGGAGAAACCGAGACAAAGCCTATCAAAGTCAACCTACCGTTGTATTGCACAGTTATCTGGCAAAAAAGTCAACCTACCGTTGTATTGCACAGTTATCTGGCAAAGTTACTTACTATTTGCAGAACCACGAGGAAAATTCTTGAAGTTTCAAAGCCTACAACGACTGCTTACGGAAAAACCTGACAGAAACAAGAAAACATGCTGAATATGTATGTGTACAGTATATTAGCAGAAAAATGAAAATAGACATAACAGTATACATAGATTAGAATAAGTGCAATACTTATTCTACCTATTCTTATACAACGATTAATGAAAGTAGGTAAAAATTTAGTTTGTAAGAAAAGTAAATTTGTATCTTTAAATTATTTTCCCTAAGATGCCCAAATGAAGAAAAAGGAAAAAATAAAGGTACTCGAAAGAAGACAAAAATAAATACTTGGTTATCCCCAGAACAAGAGAGAACGAAATAATGAAAAAAGAAAAAGTACGCAGTATGACAGTAAAAGAGTCATAAAAGCAAAAACTAGTGTGAAATGTAGATAGCAAAGAAAATACTTTGTTAAAGGAACGGTATAAAAAAATAAAGACTTGACGTCATTTCCAATTACTTCTGACTTTCTGTAATGTATAAACCTCTCTTTCGTTTTTACTTCGTTAAATGACAACATAAGACTCTCAGAAAGAGAGTACATGACAGAGAGTCAGTAGTATTTGAAAATAACAACAGAGCCATTACCATGAGTTGGTATAGATTACGTTCGGTAAGTTATGTGTCGAAATCTATGCAACTTTTGGTTTAAGAATGTGTTTCTCTTAGTTAACAATAGAGGCGCTTTTCGAAGTTTTATACAAATAATTTACAGAGACGGTAGCGAGTATAGTAAACTTTACAAGCCGTAAAGTCATGGTAAGGGCTCAGAGGTCTTTGTTAGGAGTGTATCCCCCAGTAATATTATAGTTTCACTAACCTAAAACTAAGTGTTCGAGTGTACGATAGTTTACTTTGATGAGACAAAATACCAAAGCCTTTATAAATCTGTAGAAAAATATATTGAAAGGAATTTCAAAAACAAACAAAAATATCACGAGTGTAAAAAAGATTAAAAAATATTGCTTCGTTTTATTTACCCGGACTCCAAAATATAGTTTGTTTGTGTGCCAGTTCTATTGAGCTCAGCTTTTGTCTCTTGTTCGTTTTTCTTTTTGAAATTCACTTTTTCAAAGTGACACCAATATTTGTAGAGAAATTCGGCCACTCGTTGTTCAACGAGTTAACGTGTACGTCGTCTAACGCCAACTGATCACGAGGCTTAGGTTCTATTCCCGACAGGGAAAGGTATTTGTGGGATGAATATTTAAATATATGTATTTCTTTGTTTAGCTCAAGCATTTATTTTGTTAATTTCGAGGTTGAATCAAAATTTCGTAGTAAATATAGCATACGGCCCTCTTACCCATTTTATTTAACTTATTTGATCAGAGGGCTAAAGTAAATGGAAAATATATTTTCTTATGGCAACGAATGTATTTTTTTTTATTTCAAGGCACAAGGAAGCGAAAAAGCACAAGTCTCCTCTTGCGGTAAGAGATAACCGCAGCATATAGAGACTACAGTTATTGCAGGTGCGTCGCTGTCCTGTATCCGAAATCTTAGGTTAGATAAGATAAAGTCATTATGGCGCTAAGAATGGGTTACAATAGCAAATTGTTGCACAGTACTCTACCATCAGTGGTGTTGTTGATAAGGACCTATATTTTAACCTATGCACACCATTTACTAGGTGCCAGTCAGGACGGCAGATGGTCCACTTTAAATAGAGGACCTAGACCAACACAGGGTCAATGTATGATACTCGTAGTACCTTAATGTCAATGAAAAAACTTGAAATTTAAAAACTGTGAATATGTGCCCGATTGGCAAAAAGCTTGCCATCTATCACATAGTGGGTCTTAGTGTCTACGGCTAGTCGCGGAAGCCATGGTTGTACCTCTGCCTACCCATTCTTGGATATCGGCATGATGATACTGTAATGTCAATAAACTAGAATAGGATTTTTCAATCTCCACTACCAGCTTCCAGTAAAATTACTCCGTTTTTCCATAAAGTTCGGTTGGCTGTAAAAGTTTTAGACGGTTACACGAAAAAGTATTATGAATTTCAATCAGCAAATTGTTACTTTCCCTCTAGTTGTTGGCAACATGTAACAATATTTTTACTGGATATTTTCCTGTAAAATGTCTTCGCTAGATTCAAATAAAATAACTTGGAAACTGACATAATCTTTGTACACTTTTGTTTTTTATTAGTTAGCTATAAAACGTTACAGATTTTTAAAGCCGTAATGTCAGCGTCATATTCCGGCTCGGAGGGTAGGTAAGCCGGTAGACTTCCACAACAGGCTTGACACCCCGGTCACAGAAAAGCAAAGTTGTCTCTTACCATCAGCAGACTCGTGTGCTTGTTGGCATTCTAACCGAAGATTAAAAAAACACACGCTGATTTTTTTCAAAAACTAACTCCTAAAGGGCAAAATGGGGATGAAATTTCTATAACAATCATGTAGAAAATATCCAATGCTAGTGTCAGAAGTAACTATTCTGTGCTTATGAAGTTAAATTAAATTAGAAATAAAATAATTAAAATTAATCATAAATAGCTCTATTATATATAGTCTCATTTAAAAGAGAAATTTTGTTAGTAATTTTAAATTTCAAGTATTCTAGCCAATACTTCTTGACGTGTTCCGGTTCGGAGGAGCAACTTACTTTTGCTCGAGGCCTTACATCTCGGCTTAAGCTTTTGGTGTCTCTCGGTAGCATGAATTTCTTACCATCAGGAAATAAAACTGCTTGTTTGCCTTTAATATCGTAAATTAATACAATGCGTGAAACAAAATGCGTAAATAATGAACTAGAAATCTGATCCGGTTGTAGTTTATAAAAATGTCAACGCGCACAAGTGGTACATTTTTAGAGCCATGTGAATAAAAAAAACTAGAATATTTATCATCAAAACAACAAACAAAGTCGTTTCCTCTGCCCCTATGTCCCTTTGCATACTTAAATCTTTAAAACTACGCAACGGTTTTTGATGCGGGTTTTTAATAGATAAAGTAACTAAAGAGGTATGTTTATGTGTATATTTCATAACCGTGCGAAGCTGGGGCGGGCCGCTAGTCATTTTTATAAAGTACAAAGATTTCTTCAGCAAACATACATCATAAATAAAGGCTTTAAGGGAAAACTAGCAAAAAATATACTTCATTTTTCACAAGGCGATGGTAAATTCTGATAAACAATATGAATGCGAAGCTTAGTCGTACTTCTGAAGCCGTATGATATACTTTACAAGTGTTTTCGCTTAGGGATATCCCTACTTTTATATTTTCCTCAAGTCTCTTGAGCGTTCGAGAAATCTTACATGTGAAATGTTGTTTCGACTTTTGGTCAAGTATGTTTCGAGCTTATCCCACCTAAGCTTGGATTTCTTTATTATTATAAACTGTCATGATGTTAATACTATATTCTTGAAACATAAATGTTTGGTTATTTGTTTTTAAATCATAGTTTTAATCGACTTCAAAAAAGGAGAAGTTTCTCAATCCGACTGTATGTTTTGTTCTAATTTTTTTGTATGTTTGTTACTTACTTGGATAGTAGCCAACCGATTTTGATGGTTCTTTTTTGAAAGATTGAGAAAGAGTGATTCTGAGGTGATATCATGTTAATTTCTCATCAGTAACGAGGTCTTCAAGATAAGTGAAAAATGTATGCATTATTTAATGTAACTCAAAAACTACATGTAGGATGTTGATAAAATTTATGTGGGATCAAATTGCGACGTGGTAACCATTGAAATAGTTGGAGTTTGTTTTTGCAGTTTTACTGCTCTTAATTATTATTAATGATCCTTTTTTGGGGTTTCGTACCCAAAAGGGTAAAAACGGACCCTATTACTAATCTTGCGCTGTCTGTCTGTCTCCAGGCTGTATCTCTTAAACCGTGATAGCTAGAAAGCTGAAATTTTCACAAAAATACTAAAAGTAAAAAAAAAATAACAACATTAAAATAATAAATAATTTATTGTTAAAAAGATATGAGACTGTTTTATATAAATAAACAGTGACGCTACCGCCAATTCTAGCGGCGCGATGCCGCAATGCGGTTGTGTGTGTCGGCCCTTATACACTACTCTCATGTATTTGACGCTGACACTATTATTTGAAGTACCCAAGTTCTAGGAAAGTGGATTAATATTTTATTCTCAGAAGCCGTTGAATTTCTCCACACTTGTACACTGGCCACAGTTCACATTCGGAACAACTTTATAAAACTGCAATAAAACTCAATGAAAAGCGATCCAGCTTTACTACAAGTACAAAATATCGTTTGATTAAAAGTTTGTAAATATTTATTGACTGCATCTTAGGTCAAAGGGTTAGCGCATACACCTAATCAACTGCGTAGCTCGGGTATGCAAGCTGGTATTTGTGTGTTGAACATAAATGTTTTATCTGTGTTTTTGGGTCTGGGTGTTTATAACATTTATATTGAGATTTGGTTGAAGTATTACTATGTATTAATAACTTAGAGTAAAACCCATAATATAATTGAAATAATGTTCGTGTTGTCGTGTTTATGTAGGATAGCACAATAAATGAATATTGTATTCTACCACATAAATTATTGTACTTTCATACTGATAATCAAAACAACTCTTGCAAAATTATTCCCTAACCATTCCAAAATATTATAAATGCACAACGTTAATATTCAAGTTTTCACTTCTGCCAGTACTCGCGTAGTCCAACCTGTCTTTTTTTAAAACTTCTTCAATGTATAGACAAATGTTTTCGAAGTAAAGATTCCGCGCTGACGAAGTCACGTGCAAAGCTTTGTATAAAATTTGATAGTGACCTCTAAAACGTCCGGCACAAACAACAAGGCTAATTATTTTAATGGACGATGACCACCAAACTGAACGCTATAAATTGATTCTTCGAACACTTCTTCGTCTATCGAATTTTAAGTCAAATTAAACAATATTAGAATATTACCACTTTCACGCAGCTTTGCCTGCGTAACTTGGCTTCTTCTGCACCGATTTAGATGAAGCAAAGTTTATATCACTCAGGGTTAATGTAGCATTCTAAAGTTGAAAGAGTTTTTGTAATCGGTCCAGTAGTTTCGGAGCCTATACATTTCAAACAAACAATAAATCAAACCTTTCCTCTTTATAATATTAGTAGAAATAAATGTTTTGCTTTTTACCGGGCAAGGGATAACATACAGGTGAAATTCATTCAATTTTTCACTGAACCAGTTCAAAATTTAAAAACGCTAAGATTATTTACTCCAAAACGATCATTTGTCATAGAATTCCAACTGTTCCTGTGTTATGTCACTTAGAAAATGAACTGAGAACTCTGTTTGATTAAAAACCAGTTTAAACACATTGAACTATCCACTAGACTAAGTAACACTGGAATCTATAGATATTTCGTAGCTACAGGGAATTTCTTACCTATAAAAAACATTAACATATTCAGTCACATGGACTGCCTCGTCGGTAAATCGGCTACCGTACAAACCTAACTCCACCGATTAACCTCTAGACTCGGGTTCTATTCTCGATGTATACACTTTAATACAATAAATAGCTGTCAATTAATGATGTGTTTTGTATTTGCTATCTCTATTTTACTGTTGGTCACAGGAGATAGCAAATATAAGACGTCATTTGACAGATATCAATTGATGTACACTTTACCTAGTGATCACGAAAAAGATACTGAATCAGCCCCCTAGGTGTTTATTTAATTTATTGTGATATATATTTAAGTATTCCCATGTATTAAAGTCTGTGACTAACATAGACACTCATATACAAGCATATAATTTGCTTACTTTGGGGTTACATTCAATTTGTGTAACTTGTATTAATACACTAGCTATTGCCCGCGGAGTTTCCCGCGCGCTAAGAGGTTCCACAGGAACATTTTTTTGATATAAATTCGAATAAACACATATGATTATTAATCCAAAAGAAGGAGTAATCAAATATACAAACCGTATGAAGTTTGGCCTAACTTGAAAGATAGGATAGCTTACATCTCAATTTATAGATTCTTCTTCTTCTTCAATTTACAGAATGCGAAAACGCGGGTAATATGTATATGTATATTATTTACTATTCATTCATTTTTTCTATTGATCGAGGTTTAAGGAAGATTATCACTTCAGTAATTGTTCTAATTGGATTTCCTCCTAGTAGTCTAAGTACATGTATAGATTTCGTCACTTCCGTAACAAAAACTGAACTCTACATCATTGGGAGAAAGTTTGAAACACATTGGAGTGTGCTCTGGACTGCAGGTTACACCGGAAACCACACTGACGTAACACCTGGCACGAGCGCACTAATTCTGTTAACATTTCCGCTGTAACCGAAAATGTGTCCGGGGAACTGAACTTTTGTCGATTTTTAAAATGGGCTTACGAAACATGCTTTTGTCTACTCGGGCTACAAATTGATTTCGTTAGTTGAGTCGAGAAAATTTGTAATAGGTAGATTTGATGTTACGCGATATTTTCCTTGTTTTTGAGTCACCAAAAACAGTGAAGTATCTTCAAGCCCATGTCCCTGAAGACAAAGACAGAGGCACAATGAGGACACAGGGATAGGGAAGACTCTAAGTCACGGTGCGATAAATGGCAAGCTTGTCGTCCACCGGGCTCAAATCCAATGCAGTACAGTGTTGTTTTTTTTTAATTAGGAAATTGAAACAAACACTTTTTCGTCGCTTGATCCGGGGATCGATTTCGGGACTTCGAGAGGAACACCGAACGGCTGTACCATAGTATAATTGTAAAGAAAGGAAAAAATTCTTTTGAACTTTTACCCCTTCAAACAATTAATATGAAAAATATTTTGATACAAACAGAAAGGGCACAGGTTCAAATCTTGAGCTTCAATTTTTCTTTCTTTGAAATTCGTAAAAAAATTACACAAGTACGAAACCAATGTTTAAATTAAATTTTATATAATTTAAGTCCTTTTGAAAATTCTTTTAAGGGTTCTAGACGGTTGTAAACACTGGTTGTAAGTATTGGATTGTATCCGTCAAAACAGTATATTCAATAAAAAAATGTAAAAGGCTTGTGAAATCCCGGAAAATTACGGGGAAAAAACCTCGGAAGCGCATTATTTTAAACGAACAAAGATTGTTTTTAATCAATTTAGAAATGACGAATAAATCGATTATCATACAAAAGAAAATATAAGGGTCGAACACATAACTTAATTTTTTTGAAGTCAGTTAAGAATAACGGAAAGGCAATTTAAAATTAGCATAATTTTCCATAAAACTCCCCAAACCTCTCATACAATTGATTCAAAGGTAATCCCTACATACAGAGAGAAATTAGTAAATCTTAATCGTTATTATATGGGGAGATTTAAAAGCAATAAGCCTTGTAATTAAGGTAGTGACCGTAAAGTAATTATACCGCTAGCGGATAACAGCGGTCCCGACCGTCTGACCTAATCTCAACTGAATTAAATGGCCACCCGTTTACTCAAATTACGTATATTACTAACCTAAAACGCGATCATTAGGCGTCGCCCCACTTAATAAAAGGTTCTATTCAATTAAGTAGATATGATGTACAGTCGGAAGGCAAACGAGTATCTCTTATAGAGGCCATGGATAATAAAGGGTTGGTTGGCAAATTTACGATTGGGTGTACGATATTATTTTGTTTAATTGTTACATATCACCTAAACATTAAACATCTTGCAAAATATGCATTTTTCATAGCTTTTCCTGATATCCTACATAAGATATAAGGTAAACAAACAGAATGATTTGTACAATATATATACACACCTTTAGATGTCGAATATATTTTTTGTAGTTGGCTATTAAACTAAAAATTTCGTATATTGCTAATCCTAAATTTAATCATTAGGCGTCGCTCCACTTGATAAAAGGTTTTATTCAATTTAGAAGATATGATGTACAGTCGGAAGGCAACTGAGTATGTCTTATAGAGGTCATAGATAGTAACGGGTTAGTTTCCAACTTTACAGTTGGATGTATGTTATTTTGTTTAAGTGTTACACGTCATTTACACGTTAAACATCTTAAAAGTAGGTTGTAAAATATATCTTTCGTAAACTTACCACCTATTAACCTCTTGGAAAACAAACA
>NJDD01000635.1:48798-62546 GCA_002245505.1 Calephelis nemesis
CTTAAAAGTAGGTTGTAAATATCTTTCGTAAATTTACCGCCTATTAACCTCTTGGAAAACAAACAAACAGAATGAATTATACGGTAAAAAAAGCTTTAGATACCGAATACATTCAAAGTTCGGATATTAAACCAAAAATTACGTACATTACTAATAAAAAATACGACCATTAGGAGTTGCCCTACTTAATAAAAGGTTACATTTATGTAAGTAGATGTGTTGTACAGTAAGAAGGCAATCGAGTATTTTTTATAGACACTAAAGATACTAAAATATAGTATTAGGTTCTACTGATCAACCTGTGCACCGGAACATGACATGCCATAGTCAAAGGCGAAGGGAATGTGTAAAACAAGATATAACTAGCAAAACGGTTTTAAGAGTCTTATATAAGTGTTTTTCCCAGTGTTGTTCCGGGTCTTCTGAGTGAAATCTGCTGTCCTGCCAGGCAGCTCGTAAAGGGCAATCAAAGATTAAATGTGACATTACAAACTGCACTAATGTTAGAGTGCTGTGCAACATTTTGTCTGAGTTGCATCGTTTTCGCTATCCCAATAAAACTGCACAATTCGCCTAATGTTTCGGATACAAGCACTACCCACCTAAAATATAAATAGTGTCTCTTGGAAGGCAAACGCGAACTTAAAAAGCAACCTTACATAGTGTCAATAGGATACAGCTGTTGTTTTATCACGGTAAAGATCCTTGTGCTTATTTTCTATCTTACAACATGTAAAAAAAAACGTTTTTGCTATCAAATTGGCCGTGTTGGTCCTGGTTCCTTTATAGAATGGACTGCCTGCCTTCCAGGAAGCTCGTAAAAGTCGAGCATAGGCTTACCGTACATAACACCGTTTTTTTTTAACGACATGGTACTAGGTGGAAGGGTTTCGCAGCGACTCGCCATTATTGGTACCATCGCCTTACCTGTTCCTGTCGCCATAACGTCAGTGCTTGCCGTTGACGTGTTCACGTTCAGAGAGTAACTTGCTTTTGATCGAGGCTTAACATCCCGGTCTCAGGTTGGCAACAAATCATTACCACCTTGGGTGTTTGTAGGCGGCGTGAATTTCTTAGCATCAGAAAATCCATCTGCTTGTTTGTCTTCCAATATCATCAAAAAATCTTAAAGAAAGTTTAAATGTACAGGGTGTAGTTATACTCGATGCCCACTAAGCCGAATCAGCCTACATAATTCCGGAAGGTACAATAATTAATCCTTTTACCTGTTAAAATCTTATACAACTTAACCCCGTTGTAAGTTCTTTGAGGCGCAAGCAATTACTTATAATTCTAAATGAATGTCCCTACCCTTTAACCGAAACCCGAAAACTTTCTTACCTTGTTAAATCTTTGAATAAATCAATTTAATTTTCGTTAACTGACATTAAAACAAAAGAAACTCAAGCGGACTTTGGAACTTTACAGTTAAAATTATACAGCCGATGTTAAACCAACATTTTTGTAAAATATCCATTTTCGAAGAGTTTTTAGGTAAGCTCTCACTTATATAATAATTTAATGCTTTACATTTACTGGTCGAAGAGTATATTTATTTAGTTATTATTTATTGTACGACATTATGGAAAACGCGAAATATGTAAAAACAAAATTATAAAATAAAAATGTGCAAATAGAGTATACGGTAATTTTAATAAATAATTTTGTTAATAAGTAAGTTTCATTCGATAGTGTCTTCCACTAGTTGTAAATACCCTGGTATACCCTGATGGGCATTGGCCACCTCTTCCGAGATGTGGGTTTAAAAATTCGAATTTCTTTTTATTTGCACTTTTTTCTCACTTAATCGTAGGGCTTTATGACCCATCGGTAATAGTATAAACCCAAATGTAATAATTAATTACATACGAATAAACGAATAATGAAACTAAAAAAAAACTAATAGTGAAAAAAAAGTTAATGCATGTTATGTACTTCCTACATAGATAACAAAACGATGAGAATTCTACACTTTGTTTTCTTTTTTAATCGAAAAAACGGAGAAGGTTATAATAATATGTTTAACTCTTACATACTCGTATTTATATTTAATGAATGTGAATAAGAAAAACAGAACAGCTTAGGGGAATATCCACTTGAGACTACTCTTTTCACCTTTGTCCCTTTAACTGTTGAAAAGATTCTAAGGAGATTCCAAAAAATGTTTTTTCGTGTAACTAAGAGTAATATAAGGAATACCTCAAATTTCTTTGTTGGTTTCTATAGTAATAATATTTGGTATTATACCTTATATAACAAGAATGTCTTTATAAATCATTGTAAGAAAATATTTCATAAACCAGGTACGTAAAAGAGTGTAAGGTAGTGTCTTTTGAAAATATACTAATTCAATGATGCCTAGATCAATACTTATTACCTATTCCTGTCCCTATAACGTCATGGCGTGTTCCAGTTCGGAGGGTAAGGTAGCCGGTAAACTTACTTTTGCTCGAGGCCTAACATCGTGACCTCAGGTTGGCAACGCACCATTACCACCTTTGGTGTCTCTAGGCGGCGTGAATTTCTTACCATCAGGAAATCCGTCTGCTTGTTTGCCTTCCTATAACATAAAAAAAAAACTTAAGCTCCTACGGTCCTGTTATGACCGAGTTACAAACTAAACCATAAAATCAACCATAAGAATCTGATAAGTCATTCCGGTACCCGATCCACAAGTCTGACTGACTGTGCTAATATATAAGACCCTGACTTCGTTGATCCGATCACTATCAATGTCACGTTGTGGAAGGTTGGGCAGCTGAGATTCTATCACAATACCACATTCTTACATCTATGGTGTCTAAGGGCCATGTTTGTCTGTGTCTATCAGGAAAATTATGGGTTTTCTCTACTCCGGTATTAAAGAAGATGATAATCTAGATTTCAAAACTATTAGATTATTTTTTAGTAAAAATAATCCTTTGCACATATGTCTATTGCTATATCCACACCAGTGCGCTTTCATTTGAGTTTTCAAGTTCATTTTTCTTGTCAATTTTCAGCTAGTAATGCATCAAGTGCTATCCTCTAACGGGGAATTTCATTAACTACTTAACTTCCTAAGATAAGAGACAGGACTTCTTTAGATCTATATAATAGATATGTTTTAATAATTATAATAATATTTTAGCGACAAAACTCTAGTTGACTTATCTCTTTTATATTTGACATTTTGTTTATGTAACGCATGCAATAATGCTAGCGAACCTACTGGTGATATAAGGTAATATGGTCTCTAGTCGTTTTGTTTTTTTACATGAGCTATACCCATGGGCTATGAGTATTCAATCATGTGTTTTATAAATTATGATGACAAAAGATGAACGGGAAAGAACACTGGTGTAGACATACCTTAAAGTGCTCTTTTACGTACCTGGTTTATAAAATATTTTCTTACAGTTATAACATACAATGATTTATAAAGACATTCTTGTTATATAAGGTACAATACCGAATATTATTACCATAGAAACCAACAAAGAAATTTGAGGTATTCCTTATATTACTCTTAGTTACACGAAAAAACATTTTTTTGGAATCTACTTAAAATCTTTTCCACAGTTAAAGGGACAAAGGTGAAAAGAGTAGTCTCAAGTGGATATTCCCCTAAGCTGTTCTATTTTTCTTATAAAATCATGTCTCTTAAGATATTTATGACGATAACAATAGGAATAATATTCACACATTCACTTTGTATTACGCAGCTTGTCCTGGAAGAAATTTGAGATAAATAAAATAAAAGGGGTGTTTTATGTTTACGTGAAATTTGCTTTGAACTAATGTAAATAAATGTTTGTCTACAAATATGTCAAACAAATTACAAAAATTGTTCTAACCTATACGTAAGCTAGTTTTATCCTTGTGTGGCTGAAGTGGACGTACGTCAATGATACTCATACATAGATATACATAAATATCAGAACAATTAATGTAATAAATACCCAAACCCCGAATAATAGCCATACGTATTTATCACATGTCAGCTTCTGTCAGAAACCTGTTCTGGAGACCAAACCTTATCGATAGTCATGACCGAAGAATTGGACATATACTCGTAGATATAATGAAGTACATAAAAGTATACGATATTAATTTGAATACAGTCGATTACAAAAAGGAAACTGGAACTTGAATATGATGAAAGTCCTGTAGAATAGACCATCTGTACTCTCTACCATCTAAGAGACGAGCAAAGGTGAAAAGGGTCATCACCAACGATACCACAGGTTCTATACAGTAACTTTCTCGGATATAAAACAACCTCCTTGCCTATTTCTGCCGCCATAATGACTCAGGGATGTTTCAGTCCAGAGGGTAGGGTAGACGATAGCGAAATTAGTCTAACACCATGGCCACAGAACTGCGACGCACCGACTACATATATGGAGTCTATAAGCTACGGTTACCTCTTTTGTAAAGTTTCGAAAAGTCGACTGTTCATCACTGCGGCGCAACCTCTAGTATTTGCATACCGAGTGCATACTGAACTAGAAACGCAAAGTCATTAACACGTTTCCGCCTGTGTGTCTAAATATAGAGTTTATGGTCCATAGCTGTCTCATTTTCACGGTAATATACAACTACATAACCTTGGCCCAATCGACACTAGGCAAAAATTAGGCTATTATTTCATTAAATATTTCACGAAATAAGATTGCAGATACATTAATTTTGAAGCAATATTGTGGAAAGTAATGAATCAAGTAAATCAGGATAATCAAACCGGCGGCATCACGTCCGAGCTTATACAGCATCACTGCTTGGAAATCTATTTGGAGAGCGGCCAAGCTGCCAGACAAACTATTGGTTTGGTAAATCTGCTAGATAATAACATTTCGCAATATTACGAAATACTTCAGTTCTTAATAAGATAAGTGGAGTTACTTTTTTATGAAATCCTGATGGTAAGATATTCACGCCACATAGAGATACTTAAGGTGGTAATAGTGCGTTGCCAATCTGAGGCAAAAATAAACCTCGAGCAAAAGTAAGTTTACCGGCTAATTTGTCATTCTGACCGGAACACCTCAACGGCAAGCACTGACGTTACGGCAGCAGGAGTAGGTAAGGTGGTGGTGCCAATCCGGGCGAGCCGCTGTGAAACTCTGCCACCTGTCAGATTTTGCGGTGTTAATGACGGTTATCTACTCTTGATTACAGTACTAGTGAATTATTTAGTTCCATAAAAATAAATAAAAGAAAAAAAAGAAAAGTTTGCGAAATTAATTAACAACGGTTAATAAATATAAATATCTTTGAAGCGACAATTTAAAAATATATAAACTAGCTGCTCCCGCGAACTTCGTTCTGCCCATTCAGTTTGTATGGGAAAAATTAAAATGTTGTTTTTTCCAGTTTCCTCACAATTGAACAGAATAAAAAGTATCCTATGTCCTTCTCCCGGTTCTAAGCTACCTCCCCACCAATTTGCAGCCTAATCGGTTTAGCCGTTCTAGAGTTATAAATAGTGTAACTAACACCACTTTCTTTTATATATCTATCTAGATTAGTTCATACCACGAGTACGTAAGATTAATGTATGTTTCGGAATTCAGTTTGAAAAATCGACAAAAGCTCAATTCCCTCAACACATTTTGGTTACAGCGGAAACAGAATTACTGTACTCGTGCCAGCAGTTACGTCACTAGGGTTTCCGGTGAAACACTACAATGTAAACTTTTCCTGATTATGTAAAGCTTAGTTTTCGTTACAAAATTTACGTAACCAATATATGTATACGTAGTTGGCTATTATACAATAGGTTTTGCTGTCAATTCTATGACAGTCATTGATCTGACTGACAGATAACCTTGCGTGTAAAGCAGTGGACAACAAGCCCGTTACATGATAGGTTTTGATGTCAGTTTTACCACAGTCATTGAACTGACTGACAGATAACCTTGCATATAATTCAGCTGATAACAACAAGCCTATTACATTATAGGTTTTGCTGTCAGTTTTACCATAGTCATTGAGTTGACTGACAGATAATCTTGCGTGTAAGGTGGTGGATGACCTACAAATGCCCATTTCTGCTTAGGTTTTGCTGTAAGTTTTACCACAGTCATTGAGTTGACTTACAGATAACCTTGTGTGTAAGGAGGCGGATGACCTACAAATGTTCACTTATGGTTAAGGTTTGCTGTCAGTTTTACCACAGTCATTGAAGTGACGTGCAGATTACTTAGGTGGTATGATGGTCCCTTGGTGACGTATAGATGATCATTTCACCGTAGTTTTTAACGTCAGTTTTACCACAGTCATTAAACTGACTGACAGATAACCTAGCGTGCAAGATGGTCGATGACTTAAAGACGTTACACGATGGGTTTGCTGTCAGTCTTACCACAGTCATTGAATTGATTGACTGATAACCTAGCGTGGAAGAAAGAGGATTATGTAAAACAACAAGACCTGTAAGAAGTAATTAAATTGATTGACAGATAACACGTTACACGATGGCTTTCATTGTTTAACTATAGTCACTATATATAAAACAAATCCAAATAAAATCAGAAGGAAAAAACTTGTAGCAGCTGGATACATCCTTTTTAATATTTGTACACTTTTTGGATCTCCAAGTGTCAGTCTATATATCGTGTTTTTTAAGATTTTAATTTGATGTTGAATTTAGAAAAAGTAGGAACACAGAATTACTCACCGAAAAATAAACAGAAAAAATCACATAAACTGCTACTCTAAAAATCCTTCTTGTATTTAAAACAGTAAACCTGTATAACACTTTTCCCGAAGAGATTTATTTTACTCGTAAAACAAAATTACGAAATTACCACAATTTTTTTTCGCGGTCAAGTCAGAATACACCTAATACAATTTTTTTTGAAAACTATGAACATGAAATTTTCGCTGTTCGCTGTACACTTACGTGTAGTCAATTTAAAAAAAATCTCGAAGCAATCAAAAACGGTTATGGTATATATATAGTATCTTCTGTTAATCGTATCATACATTTTGTCTGTTTTTTATCCATATACAAGTATTGTATACTAGTAACAGGCGTAGCTCGTAACAATTTAGGCCAAAAAACAGCTTTTGATAAGGTAATAGGTACGACAAATAAAAATCATGGCTTTTTGCTAAGATTAAATATAAAGGCGTTTGTAAAACTTTTATGATTTTGGGACAGTCTTGGAATCATGACCAGCCTTCCCGAGAAAATATGTTCTTGATTGACCGAGTAATTGTCGAATTGTTAACGTCATTTTTTTCACATGTTTATTTTATACTAAATCATGCCTTACGTTTTGAATAGCTATCATTCAATTGGTAAAAAATATTCAATTTCGATTTTATTTTACCTAACTCTGAGAAAGGGTGGAAGTTACATGTGCTTTTCAATTCTTTTTCTGAATAGATTTTAATTTTTTTTATTTGAATGACCGCACTTTCAAGACGGTCCCATTTTCACCAAGTCTTGATATCAGATCCTGACTTGCTGAAAATGGGACGATGAAGATGTGAGATGGGGGAATGGGGATTGGAATCCTATGGAAATAGAGGAAGATACTTTCTTTTAATCGACTCCTAAAAAGAAGATTTGCAATGAACAAAAAAATTTACATGCAAATTTATTTAACAATCTACACGAAAAATAAATCCAAAAGCGAAAATATGTTTGTTTGTTTATCGGTCGTCCTTTTACCTAGGTACATAGTTTTAGTGAAATCTTATGACATACTTATTAATTAAATATGTCAAACGAAATATTGACAAAGCAGATATACAATTCGAATTCGGATTGATATAGGGTACGTAAGGGAGACCTAGGTTGACATTCCATGTTCAAATCGCTAGGGTATTACCTCAGAGTGGTGTCAAGAGTCTTTGAAACTAGGTCCGAGACGAAGTGATTGAAACAAGGATCATGACGTTTGGTACTAGATACTCTCTGTTTCCCCCCTAAACGACTCGAAGACATGTATGTATATACTTTTGTATTACAAAGTATGAAGGTTGGATAGTGACAAAGGCTACTTTTTTAACAATACTTAAACAGGTTATCCCAGGAGCGCTAACAATGTTAATGCGTGGGAGGAACTACTTGCAACGACTAGTTATGTGAAGTACTACAATATATTTCATTACAGTTTAGACGTCTTTAAAACAAGAAAGAATATCCTTCATCAACATCATCATTATTTTAACCAACTTTGAAAAATGGAACGACGACGAAATATAATAAAATGTATTTATGTCCGATATCTATATTTTGATGTATTTATTTAATTAATTTAAAATTATAATTATTAAAGGGCGTTCTTTCAAGTTTGTTACTTTGCCAGCAAGCTTAGACCTGATGATGGGATCCCAAATAAATCACAAAAGTACACCATTTTAGTGCTCTCCGATGATATACTTATTGAAACCAAAGTTGTTTTAATGCATTTTTTTATTCTAACACACATAGCTTAAGCGCAGTTTAAATATTTAACTCTGAGTTAACTTTAAACTAGACTTTAAACTTCGAATTTGACAGATTAACTCATTACCCTTTACTGATCAGGCCTCTTTTGCAAAAAAAACATCTTACCTCCTGCCAGGCACCTTGTAAAAGGCGAGCGTAGGCTAACCTTCACTAAAACCATCACATCTAACTAGGAGGTAGAGTTCCGCAGCGACTCGTCCGGATTGGTAGGTACCACCGCATTTTCCATTCCTGCCGCCATAACATCAGCATTGGTCGTTGACCTGTTCCGGTTCGTAGGTAAGGTAGCCAGTTCACTTACTTTTACTCTTCTCTCTCTCTAGTTGACAACGATCTATTAATACCTTTTGTGTTTGGCAGTGTGAATTTCTTATCACCAGAAAATCCGTCTGATTGTTTGCCTTCCAATATCATACAAAAATTGAATTTAACTCAGTAACGTACGAGTGGCCCTTATTGCAGTGCTGTTTGCTCATAATATTATACAGATGTTACGATGTGATTTCTAGTACAGTTACTCTATTACTACTATTATTATAGTATTAGTTGATACCAGATAAGTATCTATCAAAGCCGAGTCTATCAGAGAGACGAGGCTTATGTTCCGGATTTAGTCCAATGTTCATTAACCTATATTGTACCAAATAATTACAGACTCGCTGGTCGAGGGGTTAGCGAACTCGCCTATTGCTAATAACCAACGGCGAAGCTCGGGTTCGATTCCTTACCGGACAAGTGTTTTGTAAACATCTAGATGTATTTATAAGTTTAGGTATTCACTAAAGTAATTTTATGTTTAATGCCGTTGAATATCACAACATATATTTAGTTTACTTTTAGACCGATTTGTGTTTTTCTCAGATCGTTTCTTTTTTATTTTCGTTGGTCAAGGTGTCAACGTACACCCCTAATGCCACCAACCAACCATGAGGTTTGGTTCGACTCCCGACGGGGGCATACATTTATGTGATGAACTTCTAATTGTCTGTATTTCCGGGCCTGAGTGTTTATTGAATCATACAGGATGTATTAGCGTAACAAAAATTGACGTAGACGTAGGATGTATTAGTGTAACAAAAACTGTGTAGTTCTGTGGTAATTTAGATACATATCAGACTTCAAAATTCCTTTTACAGTTTTTGTCGGAAACAAGTGGTTAAACATTTAGCAGTTTTCAGCCCTCAATGTATAGCAAACAAAGTATATGCATTGTAGTTGCAAGCTGTAGGTGCCGACCCTGTTTTATTACATTGCTGTTTTTAGTAAAAATGTGTTATTTATTAGATTTTAAATAAAAATCGAGTTGCGTTATATAATATTGATAAAATAATACTTAAATCATTAAAAAAAAACAACAATTTTTGAAAAAATCATGAAATTTCCGACACGAAATTCCAAATACGTAATAATATGTATGTCCATCGTCTACAGAATCCATGGTTTCATTTTTCGGTACGCTGTCATGTACGTGTATGTGAAAGACGTTACAATTAATAAATTAAAAATATGTTAAATTGAAACTACACGAAAAAGATTATCGTACCATTGGTGAATATCTAGCAGATAAGAACGTGTAAGTTTCTTGCAATATCCGGTGGTAGATAGTATGATAATATTTTAATCATGGTTTTCGTAATACTAGTGGTCGCCCATTGGTCGAAATTTGACCTTAATAAATTTTAATATCTTTTTGATTAGGACGCCATCTTCATTTATCAAGACTAAATACTTTGTTTCCAAATATTATATATAGTTTGTACGCCATCTATGATTTTCTAACAGTTATCATCAACATACTTGTTTGTTTGTGTCACATATTACTAACATGTGTAATGTTTTATTTATCGATTTAATGCACTTTGTAATTTTTTTGTTATTGAAAAACAGCGTTCTGCGCTTCTCCTGCATATAAACTATATGTGTGACAAGCTTCATGCTCTTCGATTGGCGCATTTTTTCTAATTCCAAAGTTTTTGCTTTTCGAATTAATATTATCAAATTCACGTATTAATATTATATAAACGCGTCACAAGTGCATCTAGTAAGGTTAATGTGAAATATAATATTTTCTTTTCTAGGTCATCAATTTTATCTATTTGACATTTGATATAATATATATCTATTTGAATATTTTATTATATTAGTATCGTTGACTAACACCATAAATACAAATATATATTTCGCTAACTTTTGGATTTAGATCAATTTGTGTAGTTTGTCCTGGGATATTATTCTGATATACCTACTTTGATTTTTAAAAGTACGTAACGAACAATAATGCGGTTTTTTCAAGAGTGATTCAAGATTAATATTTATATGTCAAACAACATAAAAATTTGTGCACCTGTGCAGAGCCGTGCAAATATATGCCTTGTATGTGAGCAATTGGTGGAAAACACTGTATCGGTATACGCTTAAAAGTTCAAACCATGCAGAATCGCTTATGTGATCTAGCGGTTCAGCTGTTGGACATGACTTCGTGATGTCCCGGGTTCGATTCTCGGATTGGGCAACATAAAGAAAATGTGGTTTTTCCAGTTTTCTTAAGAAAAGTAAGTGTTGCTCGGGATTGGATGTGTGCCTGGTTGGCGATAGCTTGCCACGTGTCACATTGTGGCACTTGATCTTTTCGGCTAGTAGTAGAGGCACAACCAGGGCACCCTGGTTGTGCCTCTATCTACCTCTTCGGGCATAATAATATGAGCGTGAAGATACTTAGAACCAAACACCACATTAATCTTATTAATTGACCTACATTCAATAGACCAATTGCCTTAAATCCGAGTGGGTACCGCAGTCACTCAATAACGTTAAATAGACAGAACCAAGCAATATATAGCCGGCAGCTGGTGACCTGGACTATCTATTTGTTCACAGCTCATTAGATTTAGGAAACCGATGCATTTCGTTGCATAACCCTCGAATCTGGCCAAAATCAATATTGCTATACGTTTTCCTGTCGTAGTAATTACATAGTACAAAGTGTTGGAATATATTCTGCAGCATTTTGTGCAAAAAATATTAATTAATATTATAATACACTAGCGGCCTGCCCCAGCTTCGCACGGGTATAAAATACACATGTAAACCTTCGTCTTCAAACACTTTATCTATTTAAAAAACCGCATTAAAATCCGTTGCGTAGTATTAAAGATTTAAGCATACAAAGTTACATAGGGACAGAGAACGCGACTTTCTTTTAAACTATGTAGTGATGACGTTTCGTTAAAAAAGTGTTTGATGTTTTCAGATTTTATATAGTCGGTAATCTTATATATAAAAATCAATCGTTGTTCGTGAGTCTCGCTAAAACTCGAGAACGGCTGAACCGATTTGCCTAATTTTGGTGTTTATTTATTATATACCTAAAATTTATTGTTAGGTAAAGTAATCAAATTATATGCTTGTGGTATGGGGTGTTAGTCAATGATTCTAATACAAAGAAATACTTAAATAGATACCAGAATAAATTTAATAAAGGCCAAGACCCGGACATGCAGACATCTTAATTTTCATCACACAAATGCTTGCCCTCCGTCGGAAATCGAACCCGAAACTCGCGGATGGTCTGTTTAGTTAGGCGTGTACGCTAGCCACTCGACCAATGAGGCGGTCAAAACTCGAGGCGGTTATTCGACCAACAAAAATAAATACATAAATAGACTGGTTTATAATAGAATATACTAAGTTCAGTATATTCTCATGTTATAATAATCCAGACCTATATGTATACGGTAGTTTACCGTGTTTAAACTAAGCAATCCATTTTTTATATCTTATCTGTACTTAGCTTAATCTACTTTTCTCTACAATTTATTAGAGCTTTTAATGATACCGTATACGTGCTCCATTGATTGGGTTCAAATCAAAATTATGGACACGTAAAATAATTTACTTCGACGACGAAAATATAACTGTATTTGTGAGGGTAGGCAGTATAAATGTTCGGTTTCGGTCGGTTTAGCGAAATCCCAATAAAAGTTTCTTTCCGAAATTTTACGGACCATTGCACAAACGTGTTACGATCTTGACGATAGAAATTCCTCCAGCACGTAAATAACATTGTGTACTTGACTTTTACATTCGGAGAAATAAAATGGAAAAGCTGGATTTCAGTTTTGGCAAAAGTTTTCTGTTTTAGCGACGATCGCAAAGTAAACAAATTTCTCAAAAGCGAGATGCGCCTTTGAATGGAGTGAATAATAGAAGTCGATATTTGTGGTTGGATTTTGTTTGGAAAACTATTGGCAGTTTGATTGAAATCTTTAGTTTGTTGCAAATTTGCAACTTAACATATTATTTGGATAAGTTTAAGTGGCACTCCAAATTACGCAAAGATTTGTTTGCATACATGTTTTATGAATAATATTTTAAGTGTACAGTTGAAAACAAAATGTATCTTCAAGCCCATATCGCCGTAGAGGTAGAGTGAGGCACAATTAGTCCCAAAACGTGATAGGTGGCAAGTCTTTCGCCCGGGCTATGTTATTTTTATAAGAAAATTAAAAAAATTAAATTTGTTGCCCGACTTGAGAATCGAACACGTAAGAATCAAAATGTAACGCCGGACCGCTACATAAAAGGCATTGATTATAAAAAAGAGGCGTTACGGCATTAGGATAAATAAGTTGCTATCTGATTAACGTATACCCGTGATTTTGCCCGCGCCACACTGAACCATTTAATTTTTCATCTAACCCAAAATATTTCAACAGTTAATTGATTTTTACAGAATATATCTTTCATTTTAGATAGATGAACTTCACTATGAAACATGGTTGTTAAAAATATTAGACGGTCCCAGTTTCTTAACAGATAGTAAATTTAGTCTAAAAAATTCAGCTCTAAAGTGACAGCTGTATCTGCAAATAAAATTTATACTACTAAAGTTAGGTATACCAAAGACATACACAAGTAGTAAAACTGTACACATTTCGCATTAGAAACATGGGTAAATCCATGCTTTCATACCCATACTTATCCACATTGGATAAAAGATACTAGATCAAACATAGACTAACTTTGGTTGAAAGTTTTTGTGACAGTCTATTCTATACTGAAAAAGCCCCGGCCAAGCAGCTAATATTAGCTGATTAGTACTAAAATAAATAAAACCAATTTACAAATGGGCATTTATAATATTATTATTTTTTCTTTTAATTAATTGATTCGAGCATAAATAATTAAGTTTTACATATGTACAAAATAGTAAATTTAATTTAGTAATTAATTAATTAGTAGAGGCAATTGACATGTTTTTTAATATTTCTAAAATTGTACTTTTTTCACCATTTCGTGGTGT
>NJDD01000635.1:63002-108147 GCA_002245505.1 Calephelis nemesis
AATATTAATAAATAAAACCCTTTTTGTGGCGGAAATGTAGCTTTGTCGATAGTCTATATAAGAGTCCTTACCGTGCCAGTCGATGAATTATTCACTACGATTTACATCAGCAACACAAATCTATGCCAGGGAATTAAGCAACTGTTGGTATTGCAAATAAAATACGCTATCTGCCTTCAAGCCAGGCAGTTCATAATAGGCCACTGATGGTGGATTTCTGTGAAAAATAGCCTTTTCTGCCGCGATCATGACAGTATCATGTCCATCCAGAGAGTAGGGTAGCAGGGATATTGCAAACTAGACCTGACATAGCGGCCATATAACAAGAATATACAGCAAGATTTTTTTATTACTATCCAAATTTTTTCTGGGCATAAAGTATCTATAGATAAGTCCATTTATGAAAAAAATAGTTATCTAGCAGGTAGCTATCTAGCATGTCAGAGCACTCAGCGCGTAGGTACGGAGCGCGCGCTGCCCATAAACATCAATATTTGCGATGTCATATCTTAATATTTAGTATTGAGGGATACTAAAAGAAAAAACACGTATTTAATTATTTTCACTTAAGATCAACATATGAAAATTTGGATGGTGATTAATAAGTCAGTGTGTATGTATGTATGACGCAGGCTTAGGCTATTTTTACTATTAGAGAGTCGCGTGTTTGTTGATTATAACCTAAAAACCGACTTGACTAATAACCAACTTCAGTGTGTTTTTGTATTTTTCAACCGACGAAAAAAGGAGGAGGTTCTCAATTCGCCTGTATTTTTTTTATGGACGGATTTTCAAAATTGTTTTTTTTTATTGAAAGCCTATACTCTCGTGATGGTCCCATTATAATTTGGTCCAGGTCTACATTAGCATTCATGAGAAAACCACATATGTTCTAAATTTGAAGTCGGTATTTTGAAGTTTTACTGCGTTTAAATTATTACGTGATTACTCCTCTAGTAGCAAACAGATTTTGATGGATTTTTCAGAAAAATATTGTATCATCACAGGTAGACCGACATAAATTTAAACACAATCCAACAACCTCGAGCAAAAGTAAGTTTACCGGCTACCTTACCCTTCGAATTGGAATATGTCAACGGCAAGCATTGATGTTAGTGCGGTAGTACCAATACGAGCAGAACACCATTCTATTTTTTAGCTAGATTTTTTTATTAACTAAATTATTTAATTATTATTTCCTTATAATGCAATAAAATAAATAAAATATCCCCACCTTTGTTTGTGAATCTGAATCCATTATATCTCCTGAAGCTAAACGCAGTTACGTCGTTTACAAACAATATAAATATTTGCCAAAGCACCGGGGCCGCACATAAAAATGACATATCGTCTGAACTGTTTCTGTTTGGGTAAAATTGTATTATTTCTGGGCAATAACACTTCTGACTGCAATACAATTCAAGTGTTAATTTATCTCTGGGAGACGTCTCTCTTATTACTGAAATCCTAGTTCCACAGGCACACAGGTTTGACTGTTTACTATACTCGCTATCGTCGCTGTCAATTATTAGTTTGAAAACTTTAATAGCGCCTCTATTGGTAATTAAGAGAAACACAATTTTAGATCAAAATTGTCATAGATTTTGACACGTAACTTACCGAACGTAATCTATAATACAAACTCATGATAGAAGCTCTGATGTATCAAGGTACACTTGAAATCGAGTATTAAAACATGTCACGCGGATAGTAAAAACCAGCCAAGTGTGAATCAAACTCACATATAGAGAGTTCCGTACATAAGTATAGGTATATAAGTAAGAGTTTACTCGACGTGACATTTTACTATAATACTAACGTACTCCTACTATATTTTTATTGTGATTTTAGTAAAAAAATTGGGGTGGTAGGTAGTATGTAGGATGGGGGTATGAAAAATAGATGTTGGCCGATTCTCAGACCTTCTAAATATACTCACAAAATTTTATGAAAATCGGTCAAGCTGTTTCGGTAATACCACACCGTGACACGAGAATTTTATATATAAGACAAGATAATGTGACTAAAAATTGTCATTTTTTCTGTTTTTGTGCTATATGACGTCCACTACATTGAAGATTTGATATAATTTTCGCTTAATTCATCGTCGTATTCCTGGAAAAAAGGGTCTCGTCAGACAAACGGACGGACAACAAAGTGATCCTGTATAAGGGCTTCCGTTTTTCAATTGTTTATCGTTACTTTCCAGTCTTTTCCTTTTGAAGTTCAAAAGCCTTAAAGTGGCAAAGATTTTCTAAAAATCATCTTTAGAAACCCCACGCCTAAAGGTTTTTTTATGTTATAGGAAGGCAAACAAGCTGACGGATTTCCGGATGGTAAGAAATTCACGCCGCCTAGAGACACCAAAGATGGTAATGGTGCGTTGCCAACCTGAGGTCAGGATGTTAGGCCTCGACCAAAATTAAGTTTACCGGCTACCTTACCCTCCGAACCGGAACACGTCATGACCTCTCAACCCCATTAATGTTGGATTTTAATAGAGTACGTTTACATAAAATTAAATACGTAAAATGTCGAATTAATTACATCCTATTTTGGAAGTCGATTTAAATTAATATCCTGACAACTACCATATTGGTCCTTCTCCTTTGCAGAATAGGCTATCTGCCTTCTTGCCAGGCAGCTCATAATAGGCCAGCGTATGCTTACCGACACTTACACCGCGACATCTGACTAGGTAGACTATTGCAGCGACTCACCCGGATTTGTACTACTGCCTTACCTATTACTGCCGCCATAAAGTCAGCGCTTGCTTGCTTGTGTTCCGGTTTGCAGCTTAAGATAGCCGGTAGAGTTACTGTAGCTCGGGGCCTAAAATTCCTGCCTTAGGTTGGCAACGCACAATTACCACCTTTTGATGTCTCTAGATAGCTTAAATTTCTTACATCTGCTTGTGTGCCTTTCAATATCATAAAAAAACTAGTTTTGCAGGAGAGCTAAGAACGTTGATATGCAGATGAAATTGTTAGCTAAAAATAGCTAGTTTAATACGAGTTTATATTATATATTTTATACCGACTTATATTTTAGTATAAGTAAGTATAAAACTACGTACAAAGGCTTCATATTAGTTCTTCATTTTAGGTCCAACCTAGGGCTACATATGTAATGATTCAAATTTTCTTACCTTTTGTACATTATTGATTCTTCTGTAAATTAGTACTATTACTTATTCTATGCCTGGGGTTTCATCAGTTTCGTTTACCGCATATCTGAGTGACCGAGGATAATATTTCGTCACCTAAATCGTCAAGTCGTAAATCAAAAATATTTTCAATTTGAATTTAGAACGGAAAAGCACGTTTCAGTGATTCAAAGAAAACTGATTACGAGTACTTTAGTACGACAACTTTAGAACAACGACTCAATATGGCTACCGAAACTCCGCTGAGCACCTGCTTAGGGTTGTCAACGTAAATATTTCTCCATTGGAATTTTGTCCTTATGTTAAGTGATCGTCACATTAAATGGACGCGTCAGTATATATTATATAAGGAGCATACCTAATAGGTACTTTTTTTTAGAATATTTCTAATCTTTTCGTTAACTATATATCAACAAATCCACTTATTAACTTACAAGCAAAAACTGATAATGAAAATCAGATTTACTAAAAAATACAAAAATTTACCAATAAAATAAAATTTCGTCGTTGTACTAACTGATCGTTGTTAAGTTTTTTCGGACACTTTTCGTTCTTTCGTCTATACAGGGTTACAATTTAAATCAGAAGCATAATTTCAATGGTTGCCGTTGACGTGTTCCTGTTTGGAGCGTAATGTAGCCGGTAACTTTTGCTCGAGGCCTCAGATTGGCAACGCACCATTACCAACTTTGGTGTCTCTAGGCGGCGTGAATTTCTTTCCATCAGGAAATCCGTCTGCTTCTTTGCCTTCCATTTTCATAAAAAAAAATCGAAAGACTGTCAGAAACCAATATCACTATTTATCAACTAAAAAAAATACAAATTACAATTTCATCTAACCCAATATACAATAATGCATGGAGATAATGTAAGCAAAGTATTATCACACCCATACCCTCGAAGAGGTAGGCAGAGACAGAAATCATGACTAGCCTCACACTAGACTAGTGTCTTCATACTAAGCCTCACAATATGATAGGTGGCAAACGTATTGCCAAACGGGCACATACGTAATCCCGAGCAACATTAGTTTTATTTATTAGAAAAATGTAAACACACATTTTTTAGTCGCCCAACCCGAGGGATCGAACCTGGGACCTCAAGAAGAGAAGTCAAAAAACAAAGCATTAAGTAGATTTCCGTAGCGCAATTGCAAGGGCAAGTTGGTGAACTCTTGAACAAGCTGGTGACGTCTTGAGTGAGCTGATGCCTTCTGGAGCAAACTGATGACGTCTTGACTCGTGACTTTAATAAATGTATCTTGTTTCTAATCATTCAGAAATCATAATAAAAATAATTTAAAAATAATCTTTCAATAAGAAAATAATGACAACCCCAACGTTAAAACGGATAATTCGTGACCGAGCCCTTGTCCGGGCAAAGTTTTGATAAAACCGTGTTGGCCCGCTTTGTTCGACCCCTTTCAAACGACCACGAATTGGGACTAAACTTTTTGATAATAGTATCTACGGCGAATTTTCCCCGTTTTTGTGTAAATAAGAATAAGGCATTTCCTCAGTGGCCAATTAGGTAACGCAAAGAAAGTTCAAAAGATATTCTCACGTAATTTTAATACTTGAGAGTTCTAATTTTTTTTGGAAAATTATTCTGTAACAAATATCTTTGACTTTACCCATGTTAAGAATACTCTTTTAGTTGTGCTACTATGGTTCTAAATCTGTTTTTCCTGAAGTGGGCGATAACATCCCCTCGTGGGCACTAGAAGCCGAGAACAGGGCGGTTAAAGACCTAAGATAATTGGGGAGCGTCCATGTGATTTCAGGAGATGATTGGCCGCAAATTTCTATTCTTATTTCAAAATTCTCTTAAATTAAAATTGTCTCACCACATTACATCCATTTGTTATTTATATCCTTTTTTTTATTGTAAACTAAGTGTTATCTTAAGTTATAACTAAGTGTGATCCCCTCTGTGGTCTAGCAGTTCAGTTGTTGGACTTGACTGCAAGAGGTCCTGGGTTCGAATCCCGGGTCGGGCAACAAAAAGAAAATTGGGTTTTTCCAATTTTCTGATAAAAATAAAACGATGCTCGGGATTGGATATGTGCCCGGTTGGAAATAGGCTTGCCACCTATCACATTGTAGAACTTAGTGACTTCGGCTAGTCGTAGGTGCCCTGGTTGTGCTTCTGCCTACCTCTTCGGGGATATGGGCGTGAAGATACTTTACTTTAAGGTTTTATATGTTTAATACATATTATTTTAATATTCACAAAACTTTTTCATATATTTAGTAATAGTTATCAAAAATAATATTTTGTATCTTCAAGTGTTGTGGGGGATGTTTCCACCTCAGTAGATACGTTTAAAAAATTGAATTCTATCATAACCTGACAAACGGTTTTTGAGTGGCGATTGTGATGTTTTTTTAAGAAAGATAGATAGAGTTTTGGCGCCATCGAGAGAAGATGGTCGAAGTTTTTTCATAATTATTGAATTTCGTGTTGATATTATTTGAAATTAGACAATTTTGGTGCCAAAAACAAAAAAAAAAATTTTGTTCAGTGAAAGTGTACAAATGAAATAATCGTCAAGAAATTAGCGTATCGTGTATTTCCTCGTTGCCGCCAAATCTCATTACATGAGCTTGTGTTATGAGGCCGCCGCTTTACCCAAGAGCCTGACATGACTTACTGACGACTTATGACTGATGACTAATTATAATTGACATAAAATTTGATTCAAATTTCAACTTGACGAATGTCAAAATATTTACGTGAAGGCCAAAATTTAAAGAAAGAAAAAAAGAAAGATAGATAAATGATGAGGTCATTGTCATAAACAAGAATTTATGCTTAATTAACTATAACTCAGAACCACTAGTAGAATGAAGATGAAATTTTGAACCATTAACAAAACATTGATAAAAGTTATGTGGCACCATCTCAGAATCATTAGTTTTTTTTTTTTCAAACAAAAAAATGACAAAACACGTCTTCGTAAATAACAAATAGTTGGAGTCGGTTTTTGCAGTTGCACTGCGCTTCATTATCTTAATATAATATTAGCAGTTTAACGCAGCTTCGCCTGCGTAACTTGGCTTTTACTGCACCGATTTTGATTAAACAAAGCCTGTGTCACTCAGGGATAACGTAGCATTGTAAGGGTGAAAGAATTTTTTAAATCCGTTTAGTAGTTTCGGAGCCTATTTATTTCAAACAAACAACCAAAAAATCAAACATTTCCTCTCTACAATATTTTTATAGGTAGTATATATATACATAACCAGTCCCGTTGTTAGTCTGCGATGGATTCCTAAACTATTTAATCGATTCTAATCAAATTTGTTTAGTAATTGCATTAACAGTAGGAACTAAGGAGACGTCATTGATAATTAAGTAATTAGTTGGTGATTATTATATTTTTTGCACTGTGTTCCTATGCAATTTTGTTAGTGATTAATTATAATTTATGATAAATTCATTAGTAATAAATTTAAAAAAAAGAAATAAATAATGGTGTCGTAGGACACCAGTTACGAACGAAGTTCCTTTGGCTAATGTAGAATCGACACAATGCATGAGTATACACTATTCATTGGCGGGGTGGAGTGAGGGAGAAAGATAAAGGTAGAGGAAGTGAAAGTATACACTACTCGCTTGTGTATACGACTGTCGCGCCTACGCACGTCTCATTTAACAGTTTTATTCCACGGTTTTTCTTACGGTTTTTACTATCACATTTTTTCGGTTTGGTCGCGCAGCAAAATCCCTATCTCCTCTAAGCCTGCCGTAAGGAACTTCGTTTCAAAAAAAAATTATCTTCATATTTCTGTCATTAACGACAGTAATATCAAGATTGAAATAAGGTGTTTAAACTTCAAAAACCCACCTCACCTTCAACCTGCTTACGAGTACCTGCTGCCTACTATGACACTACAATAAACGTTGTATCGACGTGGCTTTGGAAATAATAATATCTAAAGTATTTATGTACAAATAATAATAGTACAATTTCAAAGGAATTAATATGCCTACTATATGTTAGTAACTGCCTAGTATATGTTTGAAAATTTAAAACATATTCAAAAGAATCTATGTTCCTATTCCAATTATATGAACGCCCATATCCCCGATGAAGTAAGCAAAGTACAGCCAGGGCACCCACGATTAGCCGAAGACACTAAGTCCCACAGTGTGATCGGTGGCATACCTATCGCCAACCGGGTACATAACCAATCCCGAGCAACTTTTTTTTGATAGAAAATTTAAAAAAAAATCATTTTGTTGCCCAACCTAGGATTCGAACCCGAGACCTAATGCAGTCAAGTCCAACACCTGAACCGATAGACCACAGAGGCGATCAATCCGATCACATTGAAGACCTTAAAATAAATTTAAAAAATATATCAAAGTGAGATTATATAAAAAAAGGTTATTATACAATTGCTGAATATTTAGCGGATAATATTTCTTAGCATTAATTGCTCCTAATACCAATCCTACTACAAATATTAATAATAATATTACTTACATTATTTTTTCTATTCATATGACTTACCAGAGGTTCCCAAACTAGGCGTTGCCTGAATCTACGATATGAATAATATATATTATGATTAATTATTTTGTACCTATAGAATAAGGAAAAAAGTCATTTTTAAGTTACTTGCCGGATCTTCTCCGTGTGTGGCCGCTTTCCGGTGGTAGTATTTAGTACCTATTATATAGACTCGTCACCAGTACCTCACAATATAAGGTCGAAGTGAAATAAAATATTTGTTGTTCTATTTTAATACTAAGTTTTTAATAAATTCTAAAACCTATTCCTTTTTTTAATTTCGTTGCTAAAATATTTTAAATCACGTCACTTTCAGACACTTTTAATAACAAAATCCCTTTTCCGGGCGATGCGATATAAAAATTGTAACTTCCCTTTCATTTCTGTATAAAACCTGAATTTTAAATGCTTAATAAAAGGTTTTTTCAGCATCCAAAACAAGGCCACATTTACAACCTTTTATATTACAACCTTAAAAAAAGTATCTTCACGCCCATATCCCCGAAGAGATGGGCGGAGGTAAAACCACGACTAGACACTAAGCCCCACAATGTGATAGATGGCAACCCTATCGCCAACCGGGCACATGTCCAATCCCGGACAACGTTATTTTATTATAAAACTAAAAATGTTATTTTCAAACTTTCTTCCGTTGCCCGACCCGCGAATCAAACTCGGGATCTCAATAAGTCAAGTCTGACGCCGTACAGCTAGACCACATAGGCGAATAGGCAATTACAACCTTGCTTCCTAATTTCTCAAACACGATATTTAAAAGCATCCCCTCTACCTTTCATGTGTTTGTAACATGGCTTCAAACTTCAAGGTTTTATAAGAAGACGAAAGTTTTAACTTTATATGGAATCTGTAGTCATGTTTATAAGTGTAACCTTAGATTCTGCATCCCTAACATCTTTTCTACACCTCGCTCAGTCTTTGTCATTCTTAATAATTCTTCCCTACTTTTCTCCGACACGTCACTCAGTCTTTGTCATTGTTGCTAATAAATTGTCAAAAAACATATCTTACTCTACCACTGCGTTTCTTGGGTAGGCTCTAACTGACTGCTTAATCTTTTACGGGTTCATTAAGTATCGTCACTTGGCGGCAAAATAGAGGCATTAAAACTAGGTGAGATTATTTGCACTAGGTATGGACTAAGCTGATTAATAACAAAAGGTGCATTTATGCAAAAGTTCCCCAACTACAACTTACCACTAAATTCCGACATAAATTTCAGTTGAATTCAATTATCCTGCTGTAAGATGTGAGTAATTTTCGGAGCTAATTGTTAAAACTACTTACTTAACTATTTTTCTTGTTTCTTCTGTTTTACGTAATATTATTCATGTTTTTTTCTGTATTACGTATATCCCCCGTGTTGGTCGGGGCTCCTTGCAGAATAGACCATCTATCTGCCTTTCTGCCAGGCAACTCATTAAAGGCGAGCATAGGCTTTTCGTCACTAACACCGTGACATTCTACTAGGTGGTAAAGTTTCGCATGTCCAGATTGGTACCACCGTCAATGCTTGCCTTTGACGTGTTCCGGTTCGGAGAGTAATGTAGCCGGTAAACTTACTTTTGCTCAAGGCCTACCATCCTGGCCTCAGGTTGGCAACGCAACATTACCAGCTTTGGTGTCTGTAGGCGGAGTGAATTTCTTACCATCAGGAAATCCGTCTGCTTGTTTGCCTTCCATTATCATAAAAAATATATATTGTAAACTATTTCAAGTTAAGTAGGTACTAGTTGAGCGACATGCATAGTCCTGTCATATAGCGATGTGAATTAATTGACAAGCGATTGGCATAACTACAAAATATGTAGAAAGTCTTACTAATCGGTCAAGATACTTTGGGGTAATGCGACCATAAACACCGTGTCCATAAAATACCGTTCGAAAAATCATAAAAAATTCAATGTTTTCTCACATTAGTCAGCAATATTTCAAACAGGGACTCAAAATACGTAATTAAAAACGTAAGATACGTCTTATGAAAATAAGTAAAATTTTGTTGCGCACCCACCAAAATAATTTTAAGGTATCGCTATATTCTTGCAACTAACGTAATAGAAAGAGACAAAACAATTTTGGTGCTGTAAAATTTTTGCACATGTTTAATATATTATATACCTAAGTTTATTACAATTATATAAACGTCAGAATTGATACATCCAGACTAATCTGCATCACATCTCGTTGCATATAAATAAAGTTTTGTTTGCGCATAACAGAATCGCTACCATTGTCATTAAAAAGCCGGTCGTCGATGCAGCGACCAGCTGATATCCATATTTCAGGGGTGGTTATTAAACTTAAGCAAGTAAAATATGTGGAATATGAAAAGGGCTATAATTCATTTATTTTAAGTCTATTTTTGAACTGAGTATTCCAATTATATTTAGCATAGTTCCGATCCGAGCACAGTTTCGGGCACTAATCTGTAGGGTTACTTTTGAATCTTGATTCATACAAGATTGGAAATTAGAATCGAGTTTTGTCATTTTAGATAATATTTAATACAATACTGGCATATTGTTAACATTCAGTTCATAGTAAAAACAAATGACTATCGGATTCATTGAATTTACTTATAACCGAATGTTAATACTCCACTAGCACTTTGTTCTAAAGTATCAAAAATGACATAATATACGACTCCAATTTCTAATTCACACGATATCGAAATTAATGGGGTGAACGTTACCCGAGCAAATAAATAAGTAACAAAATCTATACTTGCTATCGTCGGCACTTAGTAGAAATCCATTGTATACACACTTTTTCGTAGTAAAACACTTGTACTCATCCACTATACACCTTATTCAACACTTTACCATTACCCATTTTACCATTACCCATTAGCCAACCGGTTTCACTTTTTATTAGGGCTTTGAAAGTAAAGATGAAAAGATGTTTTAGTTTAACGCGAGTAATCACCATTGTCTATGGATAATTGCAACAATAATTACTAGTCGTCAATGTTATGCCAACTATTAAAATTAAACCTTTCTCAAAATCATTCAAAATCGACTTTTAAATCTGGCTGACAAAATATTGACTAGCGAAACCTAAGAACATTTGAACAAATTATGTTATACAGTACACCATGAAAGAATAAGCTACCAGAGAGACACTTTTACCGTGCAAATGAATAATTTCAATTTTATTATATTGAACAGGTAATTATTTATCTTATAATATATCACTTTGTTCTGTTCTCAATCTATAGGTTGATTAGATTATTATTTTAATTTGTGTAATACTCGTCAATCATTTAAAATATAAGTATCAAAATACTACGTTACCTTAGCCTAGGAACTAGTCGAGTTAAAAATGTTTTTAAGCACTAGGTAATTTAAAAAAAAAATATTGTATAAGTCTTAAGTGAAGTTGATCACGACTCTTCAGATGAACGTCGTTTTAAGACGTTATCATATAGTGCGGCACATAATTAGTGCTAGATCTGCTGTAAATGTGCGCCGAATAAAAAAATTGTGCATGTCATTTTGGAAGTAAACGGAAAAAGGATTTATATTTTGTTAATGCGAAATATTTCACAATGGGCATTTATCTTACATATTATTTGACTGAAAGCACTAATTTTTGGTTAATACCTAAACATCTGAGGTTGAGCCAGGTATTTGTGCGGTAACGTCAAAGTTAGGACGCCGTTTTTTGTTTATTAATTTCCGTATATTAATTCATATTATTAAAAACGCATGTATGTATGCTTTTATAGTAAATGTACTTGCTAAGAAGGACCGAATACATTTTGAGGCACTATGATATTTTTTTTTATTTTTGGAAAGACCGCAATTACTTGAAATCTGTTAATATTTTTAAATCTAATTTTGTCACAAATACGCACAAATTAAGAGGTATTTGTGCATGTTTATTCTACAGGCGCACATACAATAGTCTTTAAGATACTTACACGGTTTTGCAAAACGCTACCGCAGCAGAAAACGCAATATCTCGAAAATATGAAGATACACAATTTTTAGAGTATAAATTTGCACAAATATAAGCATTTTGGTCATATGCAACTTTTAACTCTCCGATAATTAGTAAAAAAATTTCCTACAGGCGCAACGTTACCCCAGCAGGAATCGTTTTTTCGTTTGTTGTCAAAATGACAACATGTACGATTTTTTTATTTTATTTACAGTAGATGAGCATTCATGGGTGCAACAAACAACGGTGTAGGTTAAAATCCCGGCTGCGGTAATTTTTTTTATGTATATACCTATTTTTGTGATAACCTAAAAACCTTGAAAAAACCTATTCCTAAAATATCTTACATTAATGATACTCTAGTGTTGCAGAGATGATTTCTTTAACATGACTATACCCGTTGCTCGATTAAAAGGTATTTTAACTTGTAATAGAAAATATATACCCTTTTGATATATAAATCATACATGAACCACCTCTATATTTTCAAATATATTCACAAAAAAATCACCGAAATATTTATAAGCGCATCACTTCCGAGCGACTAAACCGATTTCGCTACGTCTTGTTTAAAATTATTTGTGGAAGAGGATTTCTACATAAGTGAGAAAAACTGATAGGAAAAATAGGAAAAAAAAATATTTTAGTTTTTTCTCATACAAACAACGAAGTTGGCCGGGACGGCTAGTAATTAATACCATAGCCATTTAACGCTATCCTGTAAGTAATGTAATAAAACAAAATAGATAGCTTTCGCAATTGCCTCTTTCACACAATCCTTTACCTGAATATTACAATAGGGTTTATGATTAATATAATTTACCTAAAGAATCCTCCAAAGTAGTTTAGGATTTTAAAATAAAAGCTTCTAAGAATGCATTGAAATTGATATATTGCAAGCTTAGGGCAGAAACGGTATTTTCTCCGTCTATTAATAGCGAACAGGTCTGAACAGTCCGGTTTACCTGAGGAATATAGAGTTCCCAGGAATCCTACAATAGACAGAGGAAATATGGGAATGTAGCCACTGTCCCCTTGTGATAAGGGTGGTAATTGTGCATGCTAATGAGTTTCTGTAAAAACAAGAAGGGCATTCAATTAGTGGTCTTGTCAATTTATTATTGTCTTTCATTCAGTCAGTGTTTGAGTATTGTTTGAGCAAGTTGTGCATCCGTGGTGTATAGTGGTTACAGTTTTAGGGTCAATTTCTACAGGTAATTAATATTTTTAATAACTATAACATAAAAATGTATTGGTAAGCGCATAACATCAACATTCAAACGACTGGACCGATTTGGCTCATAATTTTCTTATTGTGTTAGTTATTACCAGGACAAGTTTCTTATGAAGAGAAAAACTGGGAAAATTGCAGGGAAAATGGGAAAAACAACATTTTAATTATTTTTTCTATACAAATTGAACGGGTGGAGTGAAGTTCGCCGGAGCAGCTAGTTTTTTATAAAACAAACTCTTTATAATATAGCTCAGCGAACAAGCTAAGGTCTCCTGATAGTAAGACAACAGTGGCCTATAGACACCAAAGATGTTACAGGTCGTACTCCTGTGGCCGGTATGACTATTGTGCAAGTTTACTAGCTACCTTACTCTCCTTCCCGAAACATAGCCAAATTATCTTTGCAGCAGGTATAGCGGTATATCCCTACCCGAGCAAGTAGCTGCACAGCACTAGAGTGCTGTAATGCTGTGCTGTAATGGTAGACCATTAGTGGACTAGGTAGTTGGTGATGACCTAAAGCAGTACTTGCCTCTTATGAGCTTCCTGGCAAATAGTCTATTCTGTTCAGCAGACCCGGACCAATAAAGGAAAAAAGGCAAATGTAAATTTGCATGTAGTTTGTAAAAGAAATACGATCTTCAACAGTTCATTTTTGGAAGGGAGGAATAACGTTTGATTAAATACACTTTTGTTACTATTAGTAGCATAAATTGTTTAGGATTAGAATAAACTCCCCCTCCCGTAATAATTTTACTCCATGTTGGTCATGGTCCATTGTGTAGAGTAGACCACCTTTCTTTACCTTGGAAGTTGGTAAGAGGCAAGCATAGGTTAAAGTCGTAGATTACCAACAAGCACTGGCGGTTGAGCTCTGTGCCGTAATTTGCCTAGATATGAATTGCCTGCATCACCTATTCCTGCTACCATTATGACAATGTCACGTTCCAGTCTTGAGGGTATGGTAGTCAGAAGACTTGCATAATTAACTTGTAACAATTAAGGCGCGATGCACTAACAAAATACGGATTCAAACCCGGGTCGTACCTACGCGGGATCTTTTCGAAGGCTCTCTTTCCCGTGCCCTTCTTGAATCCTTACAAGTTTTTTATCACTTGTTATAGTCCATTTGACCCTCTATCTTAGGGACGGTCTCAAGCATCGTCCACACAATGGTCTCAACTTTTACCAATTATGATAAATGATACATTTAAAGCACTTGCTTGCCGACATTGTCAATCTCTTCTTTATTATTCAAAGGACAATTGGGTCATTACATCCCGATACCAACAATGGTAAAAAACCTTAAAACTTCGGCTTAAGATACTTTGATATACTATTCACAGGCAAAAATTTTTAGGATTCCTTGCGAAATCAAAAGAATATTTCACATTAGTAGATTTATTTTTGGAATTATAAATATCAACAACATTTTTAGCTTAATCCAGTTTTTTGTTTGTGACTTCAAACCTGATCGTTTATGTTAACAATGTGAACAATATTTACACATCTAGTTAAACTGCAGAAGACAGAATTTTGTACATTCAAAATTAAAAAAAATGGGTCGGGACAACTTATTAAGTAAAAAAACTAAAACCGGCCAAGTGTGAGTCGGAGTGGCGCAAAGATGGTTCCGAACAAACCTGCATTTATTTTATGATATTGGCGAGTTGCCAACTTGATTCTGAGATGTTAGGCTTCGAGAAAAAGTAAGTTTACCTTATCAATACCTAGCAAGCACTGACGTTATGGCGGCAGGAATAGGTAAGGCGGTGGTACCAATCCGGGTGAGTCGCTGCGAAACTGTACCATCTAGTCATATATCACGGTGTTAGTAACGGCAAGCCTATGCTTGCCGTTTACGAGCTGCCTGGCAGGAAGGTAGACGGTCTATTCTGCAAAGGTGCCCGGACCAAAACGGGGGAAAAACTAGTATGAAAACTTATAAGTATAATGGATTCCTGAAACTTCTAGAACAAAATCCATGAATCAAAAAGTGTTATTGTAATAATATGAACTGCTATTGTTATAAAATAAATGTTTTGAAATCGTTATTACAAAGTTCATTCTGCATGAAATGAGGCAGGTTAAAACTATGTTCATTTGTATAAGATTTACCTTCGTTGAACTCTTTGTTAAATTATGTACAGTAATAGGGTTTAGACTATTAATTATTAGTAGTAAAAATACCTTAAGTACTAATTAGCAATTAATTAACATCAAATATATATCGAGTTGGTTCGGGTTCACTCTGTGGTAAATGCCATCTGTCGTCCTGCCAGGGAGTTTGTAAGAAGAGAGCAAAGGCGAAACGGGTCATCACCAATAGGACCACTGGTGGTATATCTAGTGCTTTGCAGCAACTTGCCTGGGCAAGGAACCAAAGCCTCTGAATTCGACACCTCCTACGCATAACTATGTATCTACAAAAAGCAAATTTTACAGGAGAGCCATTTAAAGTTTTCGAAAAATTAAAATTGTCACATCTCAGCAACCGTTTCAACATATAACCTGAAATTTTGCAAGTACCCTTAAGTTGGCATAAATTTGCTATAAACAATAAAAAATTATTAGTAAACCTGTAGGTTTTTGTGTTTTAGCACATACACACTTATACGATGTTCTGACAATTTTTTTTTAATCATATATGTGCCTTATACAGCTTTTTACATTGGAATATTCTTGAATTTTTATGATGTACTGCCAGTTACATAATTACATTTGGCATAAAATAAGGACGTATATAGTGTAACTGTAAAACCTGACCAATAAAAAAGTTGTCCTGAGGGCGACCTATTTCTATTACAACATTATTACGAGAGCTCTCCTGTTAAATATTTCTATTCTCTTATTCGACATTTTTTTAAATTAAAGCTGATCGTCACGGAGTGCGTTCACACCGCCCAGTCACCGTTAGTTACCGTAGTACAACTGACTAATGGGTAGTTGATTGTCGCTCGCGCACTTGTGCCCCCATGAATTATAGTGCAACTGACACTTACTTATTTAAACAGCGTCATTGTTTAGCAGCATATGTAGATACATAGTTATACGTATTACAAAATTTGATGTTAGGGTCAAAATAAAAATCTAATATTTTTTCATGTGATAATATATAGTGCATAAATGCCAAAAATGCAATAAAATCGATTTCGTGTATCTGGCAGATACATCCAAATACGTAGGAGGTGTCGTGATATCCTGCCGCCTTAATGACAATGTCATGTGAACTTTCGGTAGGGCAGTCGATAGACTTGCACAATTGCCTTAGGAGAGCGACACACATAGCGACGTGTTGTTCCGGGCTCCTTTGCAGAATAGACCATCTGCCTTCCTTGTCAGGCAGCTCGTAAAAGGCGAGCATAGGCTTACCGTCACTAGCACCTTGACATCAGAATAGGTGGTAGAGTTTCGCAGCGACTCGCCCATTGCTGACCTTACCTATTCCTGCCACCATAACGTCATGACATGTTTCGGTTAGGAGGGTAAGGTAGCCGGTAAACTTACTTTTGCTCGAGGCCTAAGATCCCGGCCTTAGGTTGGCAACGCACCATTACCACCTTTGGAATTGCTAGGCGGCGTGAATTTCTTACCATCAGGAAATAAAAAAAAACCGTTTTGTGACTTTTCCAAAAAATCTGAATCCACCCTTGGTAGTGTAGCGTACAAATATCGAGATGAAAACGCTTATTGCGTCAGTCTACATATCGTGACATACCAGTCAAAATTTATTCTTAAACATAAAAAAAATATAAGGCTGAAATGATGATATGTGGAACACGATAACGTTTCACAAATAAGTACTTTCTTACTATACGATATACTTCTTTTATTGTAGTTGTTGAAGACGTAGGCAGATACAATGATTCCTAGAATTTGATTTTCCCATGTTGGTCCGGGTTCCTTTGCAGAACAGACCATCTGCTTTCCTACCAGGCAACTCGTAAAAAGCGAGCAAGTTTTACCCTCACTAACACCGTGACACCTGACTAGGAGGTAGAGATTCACAACGACGTCGTGGATTGGTACCACTGCCTTACCTATTCCTGACGCCACAACGACAGCGCTTGCTGTTGACGTGTTCGTAAGGTAGTCCGTAAACCTAGTTTTGCTTGGGGCCTAACTTCCCGGCCTCGGGTTGGCATTCCACTATTACCACCTTTGGTGTTTCTAGGCAACGTGAATTTTTGACTATAAAAAATCCGTCTGCTTGTTTGCCTTCCAGTAACATAAAAAAAAAACATAAATAAAACTAGTTATGCGGGAGAGCTAAGGACTTTAGTACGACTTTGGCAAACCTATCGCCAACCAGGCAAGGTAAAGGTTCAAAAATATGTTATAGCTTTAAAGGAAGGTTAATGACTATTACTAGTTAATGAAATCGTTATATGTCCCTAAGTAATACCAACCGCAAAATAACAATGAGCCTTATTTCGTGTTACCAACTTTAAGGTAATAATCATTAAGTTAAATGGGGTCTAAACATTTATATCATAAACGTATTTGAACAAATTTTCGTTTGAACTAAGTGCAACTTACTTGTTCGTATTAAGAACCTCTAACTTTCTAGTTTGTCAATTTTGGCATAAGTTACAATTTTGTGTAGTATTTTTTTTAATTTTATGTTATAGGAAGGCAAACAAGCAGACGGATTTCCTGATGGTAAGAAATTCACGCCGCCTAGAGACACCAAAGATGGTAATGGTGCGTTGCCAACCTGAGGCCGGGATGTTAGGCCTCGAGCAAAAGTAAGCTCACCGGCTACCTTACCCTCCGAACCGGAACACGTCATGACGTTATGACAACATGAATAGGTAAGGCGGTTGGTACCACCGGGCGAGTCGCTGCGAAACTCTACCACCTAGTCAGATGTCACGATGTTAGTGATGATAAGCCTATGCTCGCCTTTTACGAGCTGCCTGGCAAGAAAGGCAGATGGTCTATTCTGTAAAGGAGCCCGGACCAACACGGGGAGAAATGTAACCCGTAACACGAAAAATGTAACACGTAACACAGGGAAAGTAAATGTAAACTTAATGAATAATTAAAATAATTGACATCTCTGAGTGGGGCTCTTGTAACTTCAGAATTTCGTCAATATTGTGAAAAACATTGTCAAATAAATAATGAAGTAACACAACTTGTACAACAAATGGATAGTGAGGAAGGAGTATTAGAGTTAGGGTTGGCTAGAAGAATCCGTACACCTAGAGACAAGTCATGTGCATTTCTGTCCATGTTTTATGTCATAAACTGTGTACAATAAAAAATGTAATACATAAAAATACTATTAGTTTTAAGTGTCACGTGTTGTGTTTGTGTGTGCGCGTGTGTGGTTTTATATCTCCTAAACGAATGGACTGATTTGATGTTGCTTTTTTGAAGTGAAACTTCTTTATCGGGGTTGAAAAAAAATTATTGTAACAATTTTTCGTTACGCGTCACATTTTTCCGTTACGCGCCATCTTTGTTCTTATCCCTACCACGCGTGATTCGAAGTAAACTTTCTCCAGCGGAGTAGGGATTGGCAATAAACTTTATTTAGCCAATTTTTGTAAAGTTGCATATTATAGTAAATTATTTTTTTAAAAATAACGTTATAAAATAGTTTCAATTCTTCACTTCTTACGAGTGTACACTAATACACGCACACATTTTTTTATTTGTAAGCTTACGTGGTTGAGATGCAGTCACAAAAAATATATAACATCGCTCTGTTTTTACTTGCCAGAAAGACCAACAAATATACAAAAACTCTTTGCGTTTATATTATTACTATGAAATAACAAGTCAGCTGTTTTTGCTAATTATCTTGTTATAAAATACTTTATTTACAATTTAATGTTTTAAATAAGGGAAATCCGTGTGAATAATTAACAAAATATGAATATTATAAAACATTTAAATGATATCATCTGAATAAATGAAACATTGAAATATTTAATAGGTTCCACACATTTGAATTGAGATTTAAATATGTTGCAAATTTTCCACAAATATTTAAGGAAACTAAAAATCACCTCAGACTAAAATCAAACCCCCAAGCTTCTTTTGTTGACGAGGCTCTGCCACATGAACTACTAAATTTAATTTCAGTTAAGATTTTCTTTAATTCCTTTCTTATTTTTAACATTTCGTATTATACGTTGTTACTAACGTTTTGTATTTATTTAAACTAGTAATTGCCTATTGGTCGATGTTCATCGTTAACACATTTTAATTACAAGTTATTCAATACAAATTATTATATTCGAACATTATTAAGGTTCTATTGTTAATTATTTTGTGATAAGAACGCCATCTTCATATATCAAGACCAATTATTATGAATTATTTATGAATAAGAATAGTTGGTGCCCCATCTGTGATCTTTTATCGTTATCATCAATATATTTGTTTGTTTGTGTTTTATTAAATAATTGCATTTAATATTATTATTTATAAGTCTTATTGTTGAAAAATATAAACGTTCTCAATTCTTTAATACATAAACTGATGCGAGTGACAAATTTCATACTCATCCGTCCCGACATTTTTTTGTAAAAAGGGGGTCCAAAGTACTTCAAACATTATGATAATTAATACAAAACCTGTTTTTTCGACTAAAAGGCAAAAAAGCAGCGTATCTTCTCTTATACCTACTCATGTGGTAATATTGCAATGCCAATTTTAACTGTCTAAGCCCCATTAAAGTTATAAAAACCACGAGGTGGGCAACATATTAGTCCTTGAAAAAAAAACTTAAATGGCAAGCTTGATGCCGTAAGCCGGATACCCTACTCTCTAAACTAGAATAGGGCAGTAAAGATCATTGATGTTAAAGTGAAAATAAATAGAGTAAATGGATAGAGGCAAGAAGGAGTTGTTAAAATCTCTATTACTTGTCACACTCAATGTGATATTTCCAGGCACAATGATAAACTACGAGTATAACGAAGTGCGTGGTAGAAATATAGTTGGCCTGTATTGATAAGCATGGTACAGAAAAAGACATGAGTAGTTGCTCCTCCTTTGTGCATGTGTTCTTTTTCTACTCGAAACTAATCATTTATGACAATTCACATGATATGTCAATATTTTTTTATGATATTGGAAGGCAAACAAGCAGACGGATTTTTTGGTGGTAAGAAATTCAAGTCGTAATGTTGCGTTGCCAACCTAAGACCGAGATGTTAGGCCTCGAGCAAAAATTAGTTTAGTTACCTTATCCTCCCAACCTGAACACGTTAACGGCAAGCACTAATATTATGGTGACAGGAATAGCACCGGTGGTACCAATCCGAAAGAGTCACTGCGAAATTACCACCTAGTTAGATGTTACGGTGCTAGTGATGGTAAGCCTATGCATGCCTTTAACGAGTTGGCGGACAGGAAGGCAGATGTTCTATTCTGCAAATGAGGCCGGAACAACAATGGGGTTAATTTCACACTTTCTATCGTTTGTTGAAAGTGAGCTTGCGAACCAACTAAGCGAAATTCGGATACTTTGTTACGGATCCTCCGGATCCAATAAGTGCAACAAACGTTAACCAAACACAAACTCTCAAAACACTACAGTACACTGTCCACGCCGCTTGCGACGACGATGATCTACCTTGCGCCCGGCGCCTAACGCCGAACGACGAACCACCACTCCTCCATTGAGTTTACCCAGTAACCAGAACGCAACACCAAGTCGAGGTTTGGTCTTTTGGGAGACAGCCCTTGTTGCTGGCGTTGTAGAAAACAGCCCAATCAATCTAAATAATGATGTTCCGGGCTGAGAACTCAGCTCGGCCCACAAATCCCGGTGAAGTTGTAAAAACCGCGCAAAAGACAACAAATCAGTAATTTTTATACAAAATGTACTATTCTCATAACTAAAACCAGAACGGATGAATTCAAAGAAATGTATTGCAAAGCCTTGAAAATTTATGCAAACTGGCTTCGTACATTACAATAGCATGAATGAAAATACTAGTTGTTTTGTTATAAAAGGTCATTCCAACTGAGAACAATACCATATTATTGTACCGATGCGACCGGTGTATAGTTTGTCGGTATTACAGTCGTGGTGTCTGTGGAATTCTCGGAACGAATGCGGTTTGTGTAAAACCGTTAATATAATCTTCCATTGAGGCTATATCTGCGGATTAAATAATTGTAATTCTTTAAACTATTAAATACTAGCCGACTTGGCAAACTTCGTATCGCCAAACTAGAGAACTAGGTATTAACAGTTTGTATAAAAAAAAACGGGTTGCACTCTGGGAGATCGGCAAAAGTGAAAACTTGAATAACGTTGTGCATTTTTGATATTTTGGAATGGTAAAGGAATAATTTTGCACGAATTGCTTTAATTATCATTATAAACGTAGTATTATTTGTATAGTTAAGTACAGTACCCATTTAATTAATTTCATTCAAGAACTGAAAACAATGTATATCACGTGTTGCGCGATCTTCAAACTAGATTACAGGTCTAGCTTGGAGATAACCGGCTGGAATAAAAATCTCAGTACGAAATGTTGCGATAACATACAGTGTCTTTACTCTCGCTCCGTCTTACGAATTATCAATCAGGATACGCGACCGTAGCAAGTTTAACAGTTTTCTTTTATCATAAAAAAAACATCTTCCTTAACTAAGGTTTTACTTCAAATATGTAACTTTCAAACATAGCTCAGAATTCAAATGTAAATAATAAAATTTTAAGTTCATCTTGTCAAAATTGGTGTGATAGTTTTGTCGTGTTGCGTGAAAAAGAAAGATTAATGATAGATAAATTGTTTATTATAAAAAAATGGTAATTTACTAGTAGTAGTCGTTATCTATCTATAACAGTTTAACTAGAGTCCAGTTATAATTTAAATTTTTTTTTTGGGTGTAAAATAATTTTGTAAACGAAAATAATTTTTTAGTCTTAAAAAAATAAAATAAAATTTATTTTACTTAGTATAAAACTTTTTCAATGTCTAAAACACGGCAAAACAAAGAAGTAAGGTTGCTTTTGTAGCAGTTGGCTAACATTTATTACTCTATCCTAACAATTACATTAACATTAACATTTAACATTTTACCCCGTGTTGGTCCAGGCTCCTTTGCAGAATAGACCAACTGCCTTCTTGCCAGGCAGCTCGTAAAAGGAGAGCATAGGCTTACCATCACTAACACCGTGACATCTGACTAGGTGGTAGAGTTTCGCAGCGACTCACCCGGATTGGTACCACAGCCTTACCTATTCCTGCCGCCATAACGTCATGACGTGTTCCGGTTCGGAGGGTAAGGTAAACTTACTTTTGCTCGAGGCCTAACATCCTGACCTCAGGTTGTCAACGCACCATTACCATCTTTGGTGTCTCTAGGCGGCGTGAATTTCCTACCATCAGGGAATCCGCCTGCTTGTTGGCGTTCGTATAACATAAAAAGAAATTACAATCACACAAATAAACAAGGAAAATATTTGAGATGTTGATAAACTAGCCTCAACTCTTTGAGTAATTTCTATTCAGTGGGTTACGTTCAAAAAATAACCATAAATCTTTGTAACAAAACTGCCTATCTTATTCACGAAATTAAAATAATGGCCAGCATTGACATAAAACATAACAACGGATAAACGTAACTATTTCACAATCTGTTAAGAAGGTAATAAGTTAATGAGTATTTAATTGTTATTAAAAAAGTTAAGTCGTCATTAAAAGTCACTTGATTGCTCAACCAATTAAAGTCAACAATTAGACATTACAATTTTATTAATAATAGCTCAATTGATTTTATAATATTTTTAAATCTTTTGATTACAAAACATTGTGTAATATTTATTTATTTCAAAAAGTTTAGAAATATTACACAAAATGATGATCTTATCTCGTAACGATATCTCTTACAGCTAACCCTAGAGAGAAAACTTAAACTAGCCTAAAACTGATACATTTAGAAAAGTATGTACAAAAACAATCAATCCCAGCGAAATACTAAATATTTCACTTCTTACAATCGAGGAGTAAATAATATAGGAGTAAATAATTTATAAGTCTGATTGTATGAGCCCTAGGCAGTGTGTAAAGAAAGTGTTACAATGTTGTTCGTTTCCAACTTAGTTAAATTTTGATAAAACATTGCATCCTAATACTCTTTGAAAATGGAATTTATTATTTCATAGTTTATTAATGCGAGAATGCATATAATTTAATTAACAAAATTCTTGAAAGACAAAGTATCTTTTAGGAATTATTAAGAATCTCAAAAGTATTTTTATAATTTAATCGCTTTATACTACATAAATCATTTTTTATTTTTAAATAAGTATTATTAGTTTCCATATTAATCAAACTTTATTGCACGTTTTTTCCATAGTTTCCAACTAATTTAAAGATTTCAATTGTAAATAGAACGAATTTTTGTTTCAGATCGATTAGGAAGATGTCTAGAAATATTCAAGAAGAGCTGTTACAGCCGACCACATTGCAAGAGGCTCAAAATATGATCAAATTTTTGAAAATTTCTCATAAACAAGAGATGAACAAAATGAAAGAAGCTTACATAAAGCAAACTCAGATAATAAAACATTTAGAAAATACTAGAAAAAGTGAGCTTGAATATTTATCTGGTGAACTTGAAAAATATGAATTGAATTTAGCTTTAAGGACAGAATCTGTTAGGAAACAATTAGCACAAAAAGATGATATCATTCAAAAACAACTTGATACCATAAATGAATTAAATATCAAACTAAAAATAAAAGATGACTGTATTATACCTGAATTAATTCTTCAAGTTGAATCTAATTCTGACTCTGGTGTTGCAATGGACAATGAAGATAATTTAGACAAAAATAAGCAAAATAAAGTGGAAAATAAAGTAACTAGGAAAGCAAATAAGCGGTTTGCTGATTCCATTAACTTCTTAAGGAGGGTAGATTTTTCACCTATGAAATATAAGCCTAGAGATGGTGCAAAGAAAAAAGATGAAAAGAAGAACAGTTTAGAAGTCCCATCCTCGAATTCAAGATCTCTGTCCCGTCAGTATAGTACTGATAAAGCAACAAGTGAGGACGAAAGAGTACCAGAGGATTCAGTACTCTCTGATGAGGTAATTGAACCCGTAGTACTAAAGCCTAAGAAAATGAATGATAGTATGAACAATCATTTCTCCGACGACGGAAGTGAAGATACCAGTGAAGAAATATTTGATAGAGTTATGGCCAGAAGTAGCATAAGAAGATCAGTCAAAGCTAATCCTAAGTATAAGAAAATTAATAGAACAAAGTCGAAACTTTTAGGACAAGTAAAAGTAAACATTGTAGATTAAATTTTATATTGTTAATAAGGTTTATATTTTTATACAAGACTACATGGTGATTTGGTATAAAATACAAATCAGATATTTTTATTAATTGTTTCATTTGTTATATTTCTTGATAAAATGTAGGCAATCAGTGTCGCCATTTCTGTTCTATAATTTTCTAAACTTGTTAATCTCTGCAACGAATCTTACGGCCATTATTAATGTCTATCGACAAATAAAGATGCTCATTTTAAAGTTTTATTGACAAGATATTTTTGTTTATTGAAAACAGTTGCGCAGTAGCAATTGATCTAAAGTAGCCCTATCTTTTATCACAGATGGGTTAATAATACAGGCCGTTAATAAAGATGGGTTGATTTGATTATTCAACAAATAAAAACCACAGTTTAGTAGATAATGAATTAATAGGATGGGCTGGAATCAATAATTTAATTCCAGCTTTAAAAACAAGTATCTTCACTCCCATATCCCCCAGGGCGGTCGTGCCTCTGTCTACCCACGACTAGCCTAAGACACTAAGTCCTATAAAGTGATAGGTGGCAAACCCATCGCCAACTAGGCACATATCCAGCAGAAGCAACCTTTTTTATAAAAAATAACACATTTTCTTTTTTGTTGCCGGGATTCGAGTCTGGGACCTCATGAAGTCAAGTCCAACGCCACGACCGTTAGACCACAGAACCATGATCTGTAAAGACAATCATATGGAATATGAAAAAGAGATGGGACTTTAAGTTGTAGAAGAAGACATGTGTGCCAGTGGACTCACTGTTCGAGATATAAAAGACCATGGGAAGTGGAGTAGGATGAGTAGGAAAGGAAAACATATTATGTGTAGCTAGTACACTCTCGAGATTTAATTACTTCGAATCCAATAACAGAATTGTCTGGGCAAAACAAATCTATCAAATGTGTGTATGATTTACAACTCGCCTCAAGTGGTACTAAATCAGAGCCGTCATGTCAATAATAATTATGACGGTAACTATCCGGTGTTCCGATGTGTTAGGTCGGTAAACTTACATAAAGGACTATGATCTGAACCTTAATTAAGTAACATCTAAGATGTTTTCAAACAACATGAATTTTATTACAAGCCATGTGTTTGTTTATCTTCTTTTATTAAATAATTTAATAGGTGATTCAGTCATGCCGCGCCTTCATCCCATAATTTTCCAAGAACATTGTCGTTTGATTTATTTTGATAAAGATTTTCATTAAAACTTCTCTTCGGAGTACTACCGCACCAACTCCTGTAATTACTTCGGCTTTGATAATTACAGTCAGTTCGTAATAAATATTTGTCTTGTGTATTTGACTCGGTTTTTTAGGGTTCCGTAGCTGAATTGCAAAAAAACAGAACCGTAATACTGTCTGGCTGTCTTTCTGTGCTTGTGTCACTCTATTCCGAAACTATTAGGAATGCATAGTTGAAATTTTGGTACAGGTACTATTTAAATTATGCGCTTTAGCTATATTCGTCAAGCTTCGGAAATCCGAATGTATTTTAAAGATATCTATATAGGGTTGTTATTCCACATAATTAATCATTAAAAAATCAAATAAAAAATAATCATAGTCATTAAATAAATAAAGAGAAAAAATTATAATGCCAAAGCGCATAATTTAAGTAGTAGGACATAGATGTATTCTTGAGGTCCGGTGTAAGATTTTCATGACTCCCATAAAATTAACTGATAAAGAAACAATAAAATTTTAAATTTATTCATTAAAAAAATAAGTTTCTGTCACTCCTCCATTGTGTCTCCTTTATGCTCTTCAGGTCCCAGGTTCAATTCCCGGGACGGACAGCGGAAAAAGAAAAGGTAAATGTTTATATTTAATTTTCTCATAAAAATGTATCGACAGCTAGTCACATTTCCTATCCAGTGCAACGTGGATAGGAAATGTGAGTAGCTGTCGATAGGCTTGCCACCTATCATATTGTGGGACTAAGGGTCTTCGGCTAGTCATGGGTTGTGCCTCTGCCTAAATCTTCCGGGATATGGGCGGAAAAATATTCTTTTTCATTGAAACAGGATTACATGAGGTATTAAAAAATGCATTTGGCAAAATACTGCCAATTAACTAAAACTGAAGTAGATTACTTACTATAAAAACGTTTAACCTTATAATCTGAATTTAAGAGTCAGTTTTTCTCAGAAGGAATTTAATAAAAATACTGTCATATAAAATTACAAGAAAGAATCAATGCGATTGTGGATGAATGTAGTTACTCAGGGAGACCTAGGCCTAGGTTTACATTCCACGATCAAATCGCTCTGGTGTTATCCGAAGGTAATGTCAATAGTCTCCGTAACCGCCGTGTTTGTATGAAAAGGATAATGAATGTGGAGGAAGCAAGTCAGGGTCAGCCAGGACCGTGAGGTTTGGCACTCAATACTCTTTGCCTACGCCGTAAGGGACTTTGCGTGAAGATATGCATGTATGTATATATATATATATACATGTACTTTAAAATTAATGAACACTGTATTAGTTGGATTGAAAAATCGTAAACAGTTATTATGAGTTTTTAAAATCGCAAACACGTTTGTCATATGTAACCATTTTTGTCTTAACGTAAAACCTAAACAAAACCAGATTTCGCTTTCCTAACGCACTTCTTCTATCTTCTCAATCACCATTAACTAACGACAGACAACATCTGTTCCTCACTCATTAAGGCCAATGCTTGCCAATATCGCATTCCGAGCCATGCCGTGGTGAATAGGTTTTCTTGGGTGAAGATCTTATACTTGCCATGTTAGGTCAAGGCATTTATTTGCCTCATCCATCTTTCACATGACTAAATTACAGGACACAATTCTCTCTCGTTTTCTCTCTCATGATTTTTTGAACAAATACCATGAAATACTAAATAAAATAAACTTAGACATTTTGACGAAGGGTTTTTAATTGCCACGTTAGGTACGGAATCCTTCGTGGGCAAATCCGACTCGAACTTGGCCACCTTTTGATCTCTTTTGATGTTAAAGTTAGATTGGAATTATTTGACTTAATTTAAGCTCTCTATAGATTATAATGCTGATATAAGTAAACATATTTTGATGTACCCCGTTTTGATGTCGGAATTCCTATAATATAGGTTAAATGATTTACTAACAAAGGGCTTCTACAAGTCTATCGTGAGTTTTTTTGTTACTTACGCCGAAACCATGGCTAGGTGGAAAAGTTTTCGTGTCGGCGAAGATGACCGCCTTGTTGATTTTTGGTGCGGAATCCTCAATAATCGCCACTGCTGTTTGCTTAACATAGAAACAAATAGACTTGAGTAGAAGTATGTTCACGCCCCCATTGCCGAATGGGTAGACAGAGTACAACCAAGGCACTCACTATCCGAAACCATGTCACAATATGACTGGTGGCAAAGCTTTAATTATCATCAAGCCTTTTACACTGGGCAACATCGTTTTTATTTGACGATCGTGAAAACACATTTTAAATTGCCCGGAGGCCGGAATATAGCCCCGAGATACAAAGTAATAATAATAATAAATCTAACCCCAAAGTAAGAAAATTATATGCTTGTGTAATGGGTGCTAGTCAACGATTCTAATGCAAAAAAATACTTAAATAGATAACAGAATAAATTTAATAAACAGCCAGATCCGGAAATGGAGACATCTAAATATTCATCACACAAATGCCTGTCCCCGTCAGGAATTAAACCCGTGCTTTGCAGTCGGTGGATGTAGTTAGAAGTTTACGCTAGCCACTCGATCAACGAGGCGGTAATTTATCAATAGGTAGTAAGGCTTATTCTTTAACTCTACTGACTCTCGGCGGTCTAAGGCAGTAAGAATATATAAGTCGTTAGATCCCTACCCAAGCAAGTTCCTGCTGAGCACTCTACGAGCAGTAGTGTCGCTGGTAATAAGTAATTTTGTCTGGCTCCTTACGAGCTAACCAATTGATACAGGAGTGAATTTTTAGCCACTAAGAAAATTAAAAAAAAACTTATTAAAAATGTACGAAATGTGAATCACGCCAAAGACATTAACAGAAAACTGTCGGGCAATAAAAAATACATGGACAATGTTTGGCAGACTGTTATCGTTCAGAATAAAATGTTTTGCCCAGATAACCAAGTGGAAAAGTGTTTTTGCTTAATTGAATGCAAAATTTCCCCGTGTTAGTCTGGATCCTCTGTTTAGAATAGACATCTGTACACTGCCTTTTACTGACATCTGCCTTTTAATAAGGTAGCTCCTAAGGATGCCATGGATACCATCAATACTACGGATTGTAGAGTGCTGTACAGTATCTTTCCCGTATAAGGATCACTTACACAGGAACCACCTTACTCATTCCGCCGCCATAATTAAAATGCCATGTTCCGGTTTGGAGGGTAGGGGAGCTGATAGACTTGGCCTAACACTCCGGCCACAGGACAGGGATGCACCTACATCATATTTGGTGTCTATAGACCGATGTTGCCTCTTACCATAAGGAGACTCGTATGAAAATTCCATTAAAAAATATGTTTATTTATTGTCACATGACAAAATATTTGGCAGTAAAATATTGTATAGCAGCTCGCCCGATTCGGTTCAAATGCTTTACCTGTTCCTAACTCATTAAGGCCAGTGCTTGCGAATATCGTGTTCCAAGTCATATCGCGGAAAATAAGGATACTTTCACTAGTGGCTTTGATCGCCTAGCAGTAGCACTAACATCTATGGTGTCTATTGGCGACAGCTATGTTTTACCATCTAAAGCGTTATATGCTTGATTTCTTTATTATAACAAGATCTATTACATATTAAATCATAAAAATGAAACATATCAAATGTTATATAAGTGCTCTAAACCTATCTATATTATAAATGAACCTCAATAATGTTTTTGTTTCTCTGACATTCACGCTTAAATTCCTGTAACAATTAATAAAAAAAAACTTGGCATGCTGATAGACATATAGATAAACATAGTAGATAGATATATCATTGTAATTTGTAAGCAATCATACCGAAAAATATTTAAAATTGAACAAAAACCTCATGCGGTATATCGTTGCACAGGGTATTCAAAATCATAATGAGTTTTTTTTAATCGGATAAAACAAACTTTAGAATATACTTGTAATAAAACAGTGTTCGATTTCATGTATTTTTTTTTCGTGCAAATTAAAGTGTAAATATTTTTTATTCATTCATGTATATTATATTAGTTCAATAAAAAACAGAACAAGTTTTTGTAAGTCGAATCGGCAACAGCTGGACAACAGAAAACAATTTTAAGTTTTTTTTTAAATCAAACAGATTGATATCCTGCTGGTAAGAAATTCAAACCACCTGGAGACACCAAACTCGGTAATGGTGCGTTGCCAAACAGAGGTCGGGATGTTAAACCCCCGAGAAAAATTAAGTTTACTGGCTACCTTATCCTCCAAACCAGAACATTTCATCAAGCGCCGACGTTATGACGACAGAAATAGGTAAGGCGGTGGTATAAATTGGGAAAACTCCGAAACTCTACCACCTAGTCTGATGTCACGGCATTAGTGACGGTAATCCTACGCCCGCCTTTTAGAAGGCCTGGCAGGAAGGCAGATGGTCTATTCTGCAAAGGAGCCTGGAACAAAAGTATTATTTTCAAAATTGTTAGTCTATATATCTGTTGTACTAACTTGAAAATTACGAGAAATCTGCGGGTTGGATTCTAAAGTATAGTACAAACTATATAGTCTAGTCAAAAAAAGGTATAAGGTTGCATTAAAGACACTTGACAAATTTATGTTTTAAACAATAGTATGGATGTATTATATTACATTCAAGCTAATTTCCATGTTATAAGGGGGTTGCGACCTACTCCATACAAATGAATTTATTTTGACTAGACTAATAGTGATAAAGAAATTTGTGTGTTTTTAAACAAAGTATAAATTAAATTGAAACATGCAGTTGCACTACTTAAATTACGCGCTGCGGCTATATTCGTCAAGCTTCGGAAATCCGAATCTATTTTTAAGATATCTATAAAGAGTTGTTATTACATAATTAATAATTTCGCCTAAAAGATTAAGTCAGCCAATTTTTTTAAAAAGAAAAGTTTAAGAAAAAAGATAAAGTGTATAAAGGGTAAAAACTGTAAAGTTGAAGCACATAATTTATATAGTGGTACTATATATAAATACAACAAACATACAAATTATATAAAGACATGAAAGTGCGCAAAAAAAAATTCCTAACTCCTTAATAGTATAAATATTGAAATTTGACTAAAAGCTAAAGCTATAAAATAGATTTTTAAGAATTTTTTGTTTGGCTGTAATTGTTTTAAGTCAACGGAAAACATTCTATGAAAATAATACTTTAAAGCAAAGAAGCGCGTAGGAGCTAGTCATTAATATAAGTACGTATTTGTATTTCAATTAATCACTGTTATGTATAAGCAAATAGATAAAGATATTACAAAATTGTTTCAGTATGACAAAACATTTTGTTTCCTAGATTTAAAATGTTTCACACGACCTTCTTAAATATTGAAACAATTAAAATACTCAGTATTCAAAGCAACATGTTTCTTAAATTTAAATATTTATGTTAAAATTATTTTGGCGTGTATTGCCTTGACACGTTCTTTGCTTATGTTTTTCGAGAAAACTCTTTGATTAAAGGTAGAAGACATTTAATTATGTTGTTTTAATCAAATTTTCTTTTATACTTGGAATTTGCTACAAAAGGTAACGCTCGGATAACCATCTGCTACCTTACTGGTCCTTGAAACCATAATGTTAGTGAGAGGGTAGGGTAGTCGGTAGACACAAAAGGTCTTATACCCCGGCCACAAAATATAAACTCATTCGTAACATTCATGTTGCTACAAGGAGAGCAAAAAAGAGATAAAGTTATGCAATAAATTTAACCAATTGAATCAATACTCTTTTACTTTTGTCATGTTAGGGCAAAATATATAAAAAAAGTGTAAAATTTCTTAAAATATCAATGTTAGCAGTATTAAAGGTTAAAAATTATCACTACTATTTCTATTAATTACAATAAAATACGGGAAGAGATCAAGAAAATAATCTTAGATTCAAACTTAAACTTTTGGTCAAGCAGTAACAGCCTAACATTATTTTCATCCAAATCATAAACATTCTATAAGCTCAAAAGTACTTAATGTGAAAATACAAATTATTGTACATTTCGGTTTATAGTGCACACATTTATAAGGATTAAATAATTTATATTATTTACTAGCGGCTCGCTCCGACTTCGCACTGTTATAAAATATACATATAAACCTTTCTCTTCGACCACATTATCTATTAAAAAAAACAGTAGCAGTCGTGGGACTGCCGATAGAAGTGAAAACGGAACTATTAAGTTGAGAGTAATTAAAACTATATGCAAAAATTATATGAATTTTTTTATGTTTTATTTATTAGGTACATATGATAGGTTAAACAAATCATGAACAAAATGTAAATACAAAGTGGTTGAAAAAATAATTAATATACAATTATCTTGTCAGTTAGAAATAGTCGATGTATTAGTGTATACGTGTACACAGGCTACTGCGCGTGCGCTAGTCTGGCTCTCCATAGCTATAGATATACTATTATCATTAGCATGTCGGTGACGCGAACCGAGGATTTTACCCTCTACCAAAACGCTTAACGTGCCTAAAGAAGTTTTCTCTTCAAAAACGCATAGGTATACTATGTAGTGATGAACTTGAAACCAGGGTTTTACACATACTCAGCATTTTTGGATTTCTTTATTAATTTTTACTCGTTTTAAGTTATAAGATTACAGATTACCACACAGCTGTCCTTATAGTAAGAGATAACTGAGATCTATACACACCATAGATGTTATAGGTGAGTCGCTGTCTTGTGACCTAGATGTAAGTCTACCGGCTTTTCTACCCTTGGTATCAGTACTGTGCCGTGTGATGAAAAGCAGTAACATTGACCCTAGTGTTACTACATATATAATATATTCACGACAAGTCCCTTCATGATTGGTACATAGTTTTGATTGCCAAACTAGCAAACCTGTCTAACTTCCTCTAAATTTATTACCCTTTTGATACAAACACTCCGGTTTCGGAGACTCTTGACACCACTTTCAGATAACGCAAAATTTACTCCTGACAATGCTGTAAAAACGAAACCGTAAGGCTATTTGTACAATGACAAATTATTAGTGATAAGTAAAACAGCACAAGTCTTTTTTTTCATTTAAATATATTATTATTTGGACGTTTAATCAAGCGCTGACTTAAAAACATTAAGTAAGTATAATCGATGATCATCATATTCCCGAAACTTGATACTTCACTATTTTCACTATTCCCATAGTTTTTATTTGTATATATGCCTCGATATCTTGGCTTTTAAATATAAATTTCCACTTTCTGGCTTGAATTTTAATATTTATACGACGAACCATAATATAGCAACATCTGCACTCCTCTATCTCCTTACAGGTTTTGCTGGAAGAGATTGCTTTTAACATAACATTAAACGTTTTATTAATAAACATAGAGTAAAGTACTCCAAGGTTTAACATGATAAATATTAAAGTCTTTATTACAATGTGAGACACACTAAAATATCAACTTAATTTTACTCCCACTTTAGTCCATGTCTATAAATAAGGTTGTAAGAGTAAATAAATGAACTATGTTTACTGTTAATAAAAAAAAAAACAAAGAAGAAATTATTTCACCTAACCTAACGCAGTAGTTGATGGAGACATGTTCTAAGGTCGTCTACACTTATAAAATAACATGTCCTGACTAACTGATTCATCATCGCCGAGCAAAACCTGTTAGAGTTACAGCCCTTGAAATTTGGTGAATAGGGTTGTCTTATTGAGTAGACACTCAATAAAGATTGAATTTTGGGAATTCTTCCCTTAAAGGGGTGAAATAGGGGTCGAAAGTTTGTATGGAAGACCATCATTTTTTTAAGTTAGACATGAAACTTTATTTTTGGGCTATCTACTTATTAAAAATGAACAGATACCTACATATATATATTTAAACGTTTCTGGAAATTCTACGCTAAGGGGGTGAAATGGGCTATTGATTAAAAATAAATAAATAAGTTTTTTAAACATATTTATAAGTTAGTCATAAATTATTCATAAAGTTTTTAATTTAAAACCAGTTCTGTAAATATGTTAACTGCCACGCGAGCAAAGCCGCGGGTAACAGCTAGTTTTCAAATGTAAAGGTACTCTGAAGTTCAAAACAAAGGGATGCTTTTAAATATCTTATTTTCCGTTATATCCCTCTAGTGGATTATATTTGAATAACACTATTGAACGCGATAGTACCCTATACTCGTACAGTCGTAAAGGCCCCATTTGATATGACAATATAAAAACTTTTATTATTATACTGCCATCCTTTGGGTCATATCGAGTTGGAAGCTAAAAGGTAATTTGATTAATTTAAAACTTTTTATTGGTTGCTTTTTTAACGGTTTGTATTGACCAATAAATAAGAATAAGAAAAAATTATCTTTTTGACCTTTGTGAATAATGGCATATTATGTAATCTTTGTATATAATCTTATGTTATATCTTTATTTATAAAATTGCAAGATTCCGTTTGCATTGCAGTGAGCATGTCTCAATTTTTTTTTTAATTTTCGGATCGCCCACAACTCAAAATCTGTTCTAGTAGATTTTTGTCTGTTTGTATTCACAGTGAAAGTGTTGAACCAAGTTTAGACATTTTGAAAACCGTACTTTAGCATAAACCACAATTGAAAGGAAACGCAAATGTTTACAGACACGCAGTTATCGTCTGGGTCTTCGTTTAGAATAACGTAACCTGAGAAAATGTTTTGTTTTTCATTTACGGTTTTGTAATAAGGAAATTGAATAAATTAGAATACAAGTAAAAAACCAGACGCGATTAAATAATCAATACAGATCAAAATACCTAAGTAGGTATTATGAAAACCTTCACGTTCTAAAAGATAAAAGAGAATAATGTGGACAGACCCTAAATAAATACGCGTTTTTTAGTGTCGAAGTATGGTCGAAGTTGCCGTGTTGGGTGTTACTACTCCTAGTTGATGTCCTATTATGTATTTAAATAACCAGATTTCATAACAGTAGCACAGGTAAAAGGAACAATAATTAATGAATACATGAATAATCTAATCCCACCGCGTCAATAAATATAAAGGAAACTGTAAAAAAGAAAAAACCCGCCAAGTGCGAGTCTGAATCGCACACGATCTATAATAGAAAATCACGTTTCTTATAGGTATACTAATTTTTAGTCTGTTTTAGTTGTTACATAAATAATTGCTTAAAAATTGTGTTTGTTGTATGGCAGCCGCCCTTTAATATCTACTTTATTGTTATTTAATTATTTATTTTGAAAGATAATATATAAGAAAATGTTCTTTAAAAAATTGAAGCGTCTACCTGTTACCTACTGCTACTGTTAATATTGTGCAATAAAATACGAAAAAACACGTTTATTGTATGGAGACTTAATATATCTTTTTTTTAAATTTTTAGTAAGGTACCTGGGTCAAATATGGCCAGCCGATTAATATGGCCACTACCTATTATTTTCCAAAATTTTGCAATCCTACATACGAGTATAACGCACGCGGGAACAAGAAGGACTACGCGTGCTGTAAGGGCGGAAGACTCGCCTTCCACCACATGTTCCTCGCCAGCCCGACACGGTCGCAAGACAGAAAAACTCACATTGCACTACAAAATTAAATTTGGTAAGTATTGGGTTATATAGCTGTGTATTAGTAATTTCTGTTGTGTGTCTGTTGTATAATAATTTATGATATCTCTGATTCATGTGTTAAAGAAAATATAGTTGGTTTTTCTGTGGTATTTTATGGTAAGATTCAATTTTAAAAAATCGACTTATATGGTAAATATGCCCAAGGAGTGGCCATATTACCTTTATGAAAATTTGTTTAACATTTTTGTGATGACAATGTGACAACAAAATTTTGTTCATTATTCTGTTTTAGATCATAGCACCGCGTTACATTAAAATGGGCTTACAAGAAAATTCAAATGAGGCTGATATGGAATCAGTAAGGAATATCAGCAGTACAGAGGGGACAAATGAAAGTAAATCTAGCTTCTAAGAATTATTACATTCCTAGACGAACTTTAAGACGTTTGTTGAATATCAAAGAACGGACATACCAAAGAAGATAAGGAGAAATTTGGTTGCGTGAAAGAAGATTAACTAAATTTTTATTTGTCATTTAAATTTGATTTAAGTTTATGCCTATCAAAAACCTACCCAAATCATTTTAAATCTTTACTATGTTTAAGGTGACTATCCAAAAGATAATGGTTTTTTGAAGTATGTATTTTTATTGAGGTAATAAAGCTTTTTAATAAATTTATTACTTTTATTTAAAATAGAAATACTTTGTTTTATTACGTACTGTTAATATGGCCAGAGTATGGGCATATTTACATACACTATCGGAAATATGGCCAATTTCCCATGTTCTAAAAATCATTTGTCTTTATCTTAAAATGTGTTGCAAATATCTCTTATTTGAGATGTAAAAAAGTTAGTTAGATATATTTTATGTCCAACGAGATAGAAAATAATACGTATATGTCCTAGGTTATACAAAAAAATTGTTATCAAACCTTAAGGTGGCCAAATTTGACCCATATACCTTATTTGTTGTTATAGCGGCAACGAAAATACAGCATTTGTGAAAACTTCAGCTTTCTAACCACACAGACAGACAGAGGAGGTTTAGTAATAGGGTCCGTTTTTACCCTTTGGGTACGGAACCTTAAAAACAGGAGATTATATAAACAGCCCTAAGAAAATACTCATTCCACTATGCAACTTTTAACAGGTGTGTACATCTAAAAGCGTCAGTACTTAGCTATCTAAAAAGGTGCAAGATCTGAGTATTGTGATGGAGATGAAAGGACCTTTAATATTAAATGAGCAAATATTTTTAAGTCATGTCATAGTGATTGTTAACAAATAATTTATTTATAGAAGCAAAGTTTTTATTATTTTCGCAACACAACTGTGCTTACGTAATGTAGTTAGTTGGTACCAAAATAAAATAAATATCTTAAAGCCCATATTTCAAAAAGGGTAGAGAGTGAGGCACAACCACCCACGACAAGCCGAAGACACTAAGTGACACAGTGTAATAGGGGGCAAACCTATCGCCAACTAAGCACGTTGGGATGTGTAGTCGATGTGGGCACGTATTTATCCAATCCGGGGTAAAGTTATTTTTTTTAGAACGTTGAAAATAAACAATTTCTATACTTTTTTGTTGCCCGAGATCTAGCCAGACTAAATCCAACCCGGAGATCTAACCCAGGACTGAAACTGAATTTTAAAACAGTACTTGCAATAAATAGCTTATGAACGGAATCACAACCGATAGTTAAACTCGTTTACAATGAACTTAGTTTTATTAAACTTGGTTTTAAATGTGACTAGCTGTTCCCGCGAACTTCGTTCCGACCATAATATAGTTTGTATGGGTAAACTAAAATGTTGTTTTCACAATCGCACAGGATAAAAAGTATCCTATGTCCTTCTCCCGGTTCTAAGCTACCTCCCCACATATTTCCAGCCTAATCGGTTCAGCCATTTTTGAGCTATAAGTAGTGTAACTAACACCACTTTCTTTTATATATATAGATTTTGAATTTCAATCAGCCATAAGATAGACTTACTAAAATACAGGTAATTCGGCAGGGAAAAAGATTCACTATCACTTAGACACACTGAGTTTTGTTCCACAGCTATTGGATGGATCATTATTTTCAGACATTTTAACATAAGTCCACCAGTGTCATCTGTGCCCTAAAACGCTGGTTATGCTAAAATAAAATGTTTATAAAAACATAACACAATTCTTTAATACAATACACAAATCTTTAAAAGCATCATTAAGCCTGTTCTTTGGTACAGTAGCCGGTATTAAACTGCCATAAGCAAAGGCTGCTTATTAAGGAAATGGATGTAGTAAGTCTTAAGCAAAATAAGTCAATAGTTAATCGAAAACATAGTTTAGCCGTAACGTAATGTAGTTATTCTGAATGTTAGGTACACCAAACGAAAACGTTCAACTCACTAGCGATGGAATTGTTACATTCCTACGCTAAATTATAAAGTGTACCATACAGTACCTATTATAAAATTGTTATGGGCTCTTTGTAAAACTGCAATAATTATAAAAGAGAATCTAAAACATAAATTAGCTGTCACGCGAAATACTTATTTATTAAAAATTACTTTGAGTGTAATGTTACGGTATAAATTCGGGAAACGTTCAACTACCACTACTAGCGATGGAGTTATCACATTCTACGCTTAATTATAAAGTATATCAAACGGTATTACAAAAATGTTATGGGCTCTTTGTAAAACTGCAAAAATAATAAAAGATACTAATGTGGAAACAGCCTTAAGAATACACGTCCCACTGTGTCCGACTAACCAATTCAATTAACAAGTTTGAACAGTCCTGTACATCTGTTTCCGAACGGTATAACTTTAGAGAGATCTTAGAAAGATACAAGGTGTCTGGGAACTGTGAGCTCGGAGATAAAAGGACCTTTTAAGGTACTAAATGAGCAAATATTTATTAAAGCATGTCAAAGTGATTGGAAAAGAGACTTTTTTTACAAAATGGTGACTATCCTGCATGGTTTCTGTCACCATGACAGAGCATTACATAAAACCATTTAGGACCTCTAATCTATTCTAAGTTTGAGAGCTAAACCGCTTCACCGATTTTGATTGAACCAGATTTAAGGCCAGTTGAAGATCCGATATCAAACCTACTCGTAAATCACTCTAATTTGATCACCTATGAAATATCAGAAGATATAAAGGCCGACGAAACAAAAATCATTAAGAATTCAGTATGAAATTCGGTGATAACATGCAGTGGTTTTTGTGGAGCTTAACTCAGAGAATATTACGTTCTTTGTTCGAGAAAAGTGACGGCAAACTTCTCTTACGTTGGTAGAGAAACACTTAAAAAACTTTTCACTTTAAAAACAATAGTATTTTGGTATTTTCCTTTTAGATTCTTCTCTCTCCAAACATTTTCAACAGCGTGAAATAGTTTGTAAAGCTTTCAAACTATTCCGCGCACTAATCTCATCCCCGCGCACTTGTGTCTGCGTCAATGGACCACGAAATACAAGACTTTCAAAGTTACAAACACTAAAGTACCTGTGCTCGTGTGCAGTAACATCTTTGTAAACGAAAAACTTCTTTCAGCTTTCACAAAGTTTTAGAATAAAATATATTCAAGACTTTGCAAATCCCTATAAACTAATTTATGTTGATATTTCGTTCTTAGGTTTCCGTTTTTATCTTTTCGTTTTTATCGCCTATGTGGTCTATAGGTCTGACGGCAGAGTTCTTGAGGTCCCGGGGTCGATTCCCGGGTTGGGAAACAAAAAGAAAGAAAATGTATATTTTCAATTTTCTTTTAAAGAATCACGTTGCCCGGGATGGGATATGTGCCCGGTCGACGATTGGCTTGCACCTATCATATTGTGGGAATTAGTGTCTTCGGATAATCGTGGGTGCCTTGCTTTTGCTTCTGCCTACCTCTTCGGGGATATGGACGTAAAGATATTGGGTTTACTTTCTCTTTGGTTCAACTGAGGTTTTAACTTATTTACAGGATAAGCTCAAGATTTAAATCTTAAACACGTCTCACCAAATTTGCTTAAGTGGGAGCGAAAATAGGAATGATAAGCTAATAAAATAAAATATTTAAGCAAAAATCTATTAAGAGCAACTAAAAAAAGTTAAGGATACCCATACTTATATTATAAATGCGAAAGACTTTCTGTCTGTTACGTTTTTACGTTACGTTAAAACGAAATGAAAGTTCTTATAAAAATCATGTTGAAATTAACCAAAGCTGCTGTCCGTAGTACCAAATAAATTGTAACAATATTGCAAGTAAATCTAATATAAGTTGTATCTAGTCACTAAATAGTGTAAAACAAAGTCGCTTTTTCTGTCCCTATGTCCCTCTGTATGCTTAAATCTTTTAAACTACGCAACGGATTTTGATGAGGTTTTTTAATAGATATATTGATTAAAGAGGAAGGTTTATATGTATAATTTATACTCGTTCGAAACCTGGGCGGGCCGCTAGTCATAAATAAATGATCTGTTGATGGAATCACAAGGTGACGATAAGAACTCCTACCAAGATTGGTCCATCGCGTTTGAGATTATAATATAATGTCTTGGATAGTCCTCCTGAAGACTACTGCTGGGAATAGCCCACCAACTAGTAAGAAAGCTACACTTTCAGGCTGTCAAATGGGAAATATTAGCGATAAACCGTAAACAAATATTTAACAAGACAACTAACTTTTTTGTTTCTTTTTTTTTAGTTGCACCTAAAAAACATATACCTACAGCCTACTCTTATAATTTAAAAAACAGGCAGGTTGTTGTATTATTTTTTTTAATTTCAACGTCCTTTTTGTTGTTGTTGTTTTTTAATTTTATCCCGTCGGGGAAAGGCAAAGGATCTGAGTCCATACAGTTACGTCTTCCGTATAATAAATCTTTTTCCTGTTATATATTTTCAATTCATGTCTTCCGTATTCATTCGTTATTTCAGTCATTAGTCAAAATTTATAAAGTCATGTCTGGGTCTTGAGTAAAGCGGTGGTTTAGTTACACAAGTTCTTCTATGAGATTTGGCGGCAGCGAGGAAATTCACGATACACTGATTTCTTCTAGATTATTTCATTTGTGCACTTTCACTGAACAAAATTGAACTAATTCCCACCTAAATTAACCAATTTTACTCATATTTTACACTAAATTCAATAATTGTGAAAAAATTACGACCATCTTCATTCACAATGGCGCCAAAACTCCTGTCCCTTTTAGATTACAATAACAGCAAACATCGTATGGAAATATTGCACTGTTACTCTATACGGTTTTTTTTATTTTCATTACCTAGCGTGGAACCAAATTAAAGCTTTCCACAACTACTTATTTTTTTAAAATTTATGTATTTGACAATGAGTTCTTACTTAAAGTCGAATGGCCTGAAAAGTATTTTTTATTTTAATTTTGGAGAAAAACGCAAAAGGGGAGAAAAAATATGCTCAAATGCATATGCCTGAGCTTAAGAATAGTCGTTTCAAACATAACATGTAACTTTAATTTGTAATTATTTTACGTAAACTAAACTAATTGTAATAAAACTGTATTGCACACCCCATGTTTTATATCTGATAACATTATGTCATTTAATATCATAACATATAATTTAAAAAGACAAAATTCTTTTGCCGAATCTTCTCAGAATGTGGCATCCATTTCTATCCAGTAGTTTATAAAAATTTTGACGCATGCAAGTACCATTTGTATGGTCAAAATGGTTTTTTTTTTCTGATGCTCGTTGAAGCACTAATTTAAAAAGTATATTTTGTAAATAAAGCTTTAGCAACGAGACAAAAATCAGACACTTTTTGCGAATAGTTCTTAACGCCGCAAAGCGATATAGACTGCTTTGGATCTACAAAATACATAGTTCCTGAGGGAATATTTTTATCTTTACTGCGCAAGTCCCTGATATCTTCTAGAATGTAATAGCCTCGGATTCGGATGGAGCTCTTTATTTTTTGCTTATCTGCAAATATTATCAAATTGTAGCCTTGCAAGTTGAAAAAGCATTTTTTTTGTGTAGGGATGTGATGATTTGATAATCCGCTTGTTGAATTTAATTAGTTTTTTTATGATGTTTTAAGGCAAACAAATTAGTTATGGTGAGTTGTCAACTTAAGAGCGGGATCATAGTCCTCAAGCAAAGTAAGTAACCCTATGCAGCAACACGCCCTGGTAGGGATCTACCACTTTAGGTATTTGAGTTCAGCTGTCATGATCTAGTTTTGAGGGTAGGTAGCCGATTTACACAATAGCAATGACATCCTAGTCATGGGACAGTGACGCACCAATAACATCTATGTTGTCTAAAGGCCACGGTAATCTCTTACCATCTCTTATCAGAAGAGCCGCTTTTCTTTTCTTGCTACTGTAGTTTTCCAGTTTGGTCTTTCAACCTGCACTGAATTGATAATGCCCAAGTAAAGGTAATTAATTTTTTGACTGTTTGTTTTAAGACTCTCTTAATAGCAAGATGTAGAAGTTTACGTCCATTTACAGACACCACAGATGTTACTGGCATAATATGACCGGGATCTTAGACCACGTGCAAACTAACTGGTTTCCTCAACACTGGTATGGAACAAGATAACGCTAAAGACTGTTGTTGGCGACAGGAAGAGATAAAGCGAACAAGTTGTGTATGGCGTAGCGCTATTTCGACACTAGGAAATTGTAATGAATATTGTAGTCTAATTAAAAAAATAAAAGGTGATCGCAGAAATCATGTGTTCGGATCTTAGTCTATTCCAGTCAGCGGGGCAGTGGAATCAAAATAATTCATAACACTGGCCATTACACAGACCCTAAGCATATTTCTCACATTTACATAAATAACAAGGGTGTGACATTTTCAGTAGCATGTCAAAAAAGACTGGCTCCAGGCCAACATTAGAGAATACTTCATAGAACCCGCTCATTTCAAACTTTTTTAATAAAATATACATAGAAAAATAAATGCAATTTGCTTACTTAAATTGAATCTAACCCCAAAGTAAGCAAATTAAATGCTTGTGTTATGGGTCTTACTCAACGATACTAACACAATATAGAGATACTGGAATAAATTGAATAAACACCCATAACTTATATGACCACTTTGCCAAATAGTAGAATAATAACAATACCAATCTGGGTGATAAGGGGTGAAATTTCACCACGTGGTAACGTTAAAAAATACCAACGACCGATTCATAAGTTGCCAGAGACCAATATTGTATTTTCCAATAATATGCGATAGAAATCATAAAGCCGATTAAAGTTTATCGGAAAGGATTGAATCTAGTCTGTGGATTTAGGTCTGGGTCAAAAAGACCAGATCACGTTTATGAGCGGACTTATTCCATGTACATTTTCCCTGTCTACTTAAATCAATATCAGAAGTACAAAATTTTCTTACTTTGGGGATAGATCAATTATTTATGTAATTTGCTTAGGAACTAATTTATTTGGTACCTATTCTTTGTTTTAAAATAACATTTCTGCAAACATGAATTTATGTACAATAAAAATTATTTGTATTGCATATAATGTATATACTTCTAATAATATTCGAATCGGCTACGAAAACAGTTAAAATTTCCCACTTAAAGCTGTGCTTGATGTGGTTAGTTTAAGGTCAGATATATAAAACTACTAGCTGCCCCTTCCGGCTTCGCTCGGATGGTAATTTTTTTACCATAAATTGGTACCATATATTGGTATAAGCTATCCTATCTCTCAAGTTGGATCGAACTGCACATGGTGTGCGAATTTTATTATAATTGGTTAAGTGGTTTAGGAGTTCATTGAGGACAAACATTGTGACACAAGATTTATATATTATATATTATGAGATATGTGCAATCACTACACGCCGAATAGACTTTATGTTTTTTTGAACGTAACTAATGCCTGGTTTACTCTTCGGGGATTCGAGCGCGAATACACTTTTTAAATGGAAATTTAATAAGTTAAACTCCATACTAATTAAAAATCGAAGGTCCAATTTCGCGTAGGTTAACATCAGGACGTGAGGGTTGTGTGTCTGATGTTAAATATACATTTAAAAGCTCGACATAGTGAGAAAAATATAAAGTAAAATAAAGTTTGAAATCTGTTATTTTTCTATTTATGTGCCTCATAATGTAAACCTACTTTTAACATACTGAATGTCATTTTAATTCGACTTTCTAAAATAATTAAAATTAATTTTTTTTTCAGTTGCTAACTTTTTTTTTCAATCCAATAATTAAAATAAACAATTTTATTTGAGGAACGTGTTAATAAATGTTTTTGGATCTAGGTTTTTATTTAATTTATTTCCGTTTTTTTATTTATGTTTAGTATATCATGTAGAATAGTGAATTCTTAACATTAAAGGTATTTAAAAAAATAGATGCAAGCGACTCAAATTAGGCAGGAGAACACATTTTTAGAATTTTCGTCTCTCTGCCTGTCTGTCTGAGTGTATACCGGTCTCGGTTCAAGACGAATCTTCTTAAACCATCATAACTAAATTTACTCCATATTACGAAGAAGGTTATAGGCTACTCTTTCTACTTTTAAAGGGGCCCCGAAAGAAATGGGTAAAAGCCAAAAAGTGAATTTGGCTATATGTAATTTATTAACGCGTTCGCCGATTTCATTTATTCTTTCTTTGTTTTGTTGAGTGTGATGTCCCTATTTTTATACCAATTCATAAATGTTGTAAGTAGTTTAGAAATGACAAGACATAAAAACACTTGGGTCACAAAAAAGTCACTGCAGAGTAGGCAGAGAGTTTCGATTTCCAAGATAACAAAGTTCGCCGATTCGGCTAGTGTTTAAAAAGCAAGCATAATTTATCTTACTTTAGGGTTAGGTCAATGTGCGTAATTTGTATAGACATTTATAGGATTAACTTTAACGAAATGGGTCATACATTTTTGTTTCGATACACAAATATTTTCCAAGAACCTGATGCTGAAGTAAGCATGTTATTTCTAATTCACACAACCGAGTCACGAGTAGCGACATGAAATAGTTAAACACATTATTGTTTCCTGAACATTTCTAACTCAAAATCATAACACTACACTTGCGTTAGTTCTCATGTATATTCAAGCGAAGGGTGGGTCTCTTATTGTAGCGACAACGTTATTTTTTTATTGAAGTACAAATATACTCTTTCGTCGGCCTACGACTTTGTCAGCGTAGTGTTTTTTTTTATTGAAGATTTTACCGATTTTGACAAAAATGACGTCAAATTAAAGGAAACAAATTTTTTGCTAATCAAAATACAGTTGTTTGTTTGACTTTAATATTAAGTATGTGTGTTGGTCAGTTCTTAACCGATTTAATTTATTTTTATTTGAAAGAACGTAGTTCCTATTGTGACCAAGTCTGATAACAATAACCTATATAATAAACCTGGGAAATAGGAAAAAAGCCCTAATTTTGTGTACCTAGATGAAATTGAAATACTTACTTCAATTATACTAATAGATAGGTACGATGACGTCAGTACGTATAATGAAAGTTCGTTCGATTCGAAACTCATCATATCCGGTACTAAACTAGTTATTAGTAGAGAGACAACAGCTCATCTAGACACTAAAAATGTTATTGGTTAACTTATCCCGTATGGCTACCCTGCACTCCAGCTCAGAACAAGATGACGACGATAACAAGTAAAGTGATGTGGAAAGTAGCAAGCAGTTTATCTCTTGGTTGTGACTGACTGCACCTGTGACAAAATCAGCTAACCTATACATCTGAATTACCATTAGTAAGCGGTGAGGTAGTAGCATCCCAATGTACCTATCCCAATATCATACATTGTATTATATGCTTTTATACAGGATATAATTTAAAGTGCAACATTTTGAAAAACGATTCGGTATCGATGTAAATTTTTATCAAAAAATTTTCAAAAGATGCATGGTTATAACGTAAACAAAGCATAAAACTGGTTCCCACAGAACTCAGTCGCATTTGCAGGCTGGTGACATCACGTCACGCTGTTGTAGTTAATGGTGACATCATCATTAACTACAACAGCGTGACAATGTTTATAAATGTAAATATTACAATTTAGCAATAATATTTAAAATGCATTACCATTTAAGCCTTTACCCCCTTTTTAATAAATTTGACCGGATCTTTCGAAGTAACCTTGTCTAATAAAACAATTTCATTTCTAATAGATCGCACACTATCAGTGGAGACCCACCCTTAATCAAACAGACCGACAACCAAGTGTCGACTGTCGACCTATTCATGTTATATAAGCTCACGTCATGACGGTAACATCTGTTTCACG
>NJDD01000635.1:128213-144096 GCA_002245505.1 Calephelis nemesis
GTCATATTTTCTAATAAAAGCAACGTTAAATGGTATCGGATACGTGCCCGGTTAGCGGTAGAATTGTCACCTATAGTTTTACAGAATTTAACGTATGTTTATTTACGCCAAATCCCTTACGGGGTATTCAAAGAATATTGAGTGTTTAATTTCCATTATCCGCTTAGCTTCCTCTACATTTACTACTCTTTTCATTCAAACATGCCGGTTTAGGAAACTCTTGACATTACCCTAGGATAAAACCTGAGCGATGTGATTGTGAAAAGACTACCGTCTTCCTAGGTACCTACAACCATCAACAATCCATTGTTGATCTGGTGTCATTCTTTTAAGGGATATTCATGGTATATGTATATAGACAGATTGTTGTTATTTGTTGTCTATCTTTCATCTGCCATCATTATTTAGTGAATTTTATGATATATATAGACAGATGGAATTGTTTACAATGGATCATAATGAAACAGATTTCACTAAGTCTTGTCTAATTAAGAGAAGAAACTACATCAAAGGTAAAAAACATGGGAATATCGTCCTAGATAGTACTGCTGAGTCACAAAAACTTTTTAATGAGAAGTCGGCATGAGACCAATTAGTCTTAGCGTTTTTACTTTGTATTTTGTTGGTAATTTCGTATTTGTAACTTTGTAAGGTATATAGGTAAGAATCTTCACGCCCAAACCCCCGAAATAATAGATAAAGCACAATGAGGGTAATTACGACTAGCCGAAATCACCAAATCCCATCTGATATCCCATGATATGATACGATCATAATTGTGTACAATGAGGTTGTAAGTTCATAGTTAATATTTTTTTAAGTAATTTTTTTTTTGTAAATTTTTTTTTTAGTACCTAAAAAATATTTTAATCGCCTCTGCGGTCTAGCGGTTCAGTTGTTGGACTTGAGTGCATGAGGTCGTGAGTTTGAATCCTGGGTCGGGCAACAAAAAGCAAATTGGGTTTTTCCCATTTTCTAATTAAAAAAAATGTTGCTCGGGATTGGAAATGTGCCCGGTTGGCGATAGGCTTGCCACCTAAGAGACTAAGTCCTACAATGTTGATAGGTGGCAAGCTTGTAGCCAACCCAGCTCTTAATCCATCCGCACGGGTTTTTTTTTTAAATTAGAAATTCACATTTTTTTTGTAACTAAGCTGTTTAAAGTTTTATTTTGCCCCACGTTTTGAAGTGTTTAATTTTTCTTCACTAAAACATTCCTTCACAATATTTCGAAATGGCAAAGATTTTTTTGTATAATATTATGAGTATATACTATACTAGCTATCACGGTGATGGCGCCGATAAATATGTACTGCTCCTCATGTAATTTTTTTTGAAATTTTTAATATATTATTAGATTCAATCCAGTTGTTTTCGAATTATAAGTAGGTGCTATTGTTGTTAGTTGTAAAAACCTTTGTTTCATTTTATTACATTCGTGAATAAAATTCTAAAAAGCGCCATCTATGCAAAATACAAAAATTTCAAGATTAAATTATTATTTATGTAGATATCCGAGAAAGAATTGGATTAAAAATAGTGTTGGTTTTAAAATGAAAAAGGGAAAAGAATGATAGATGAGATTGACAAAACAGATATACAATGCGAATGTGAATGGACGTAGGTACCCGGGGAGACCTAGTTTTGCATTCCAAGATCAAATCGCTCGGGGGCAAGAGTCTCAAGAGTTGTACGAAAAGGGTAATAAATATGGAGGAAGAAAGACAGGTCTGCCAGGATCGTCAGATTTGACACTTGATATTTTTCTGTCTGCCTGTAGGTACTTGGCGTGAAAATATGTATGTATGTATGAGTAGATAACGTTTTATAATATTCGTATAACAAACAATATTGTTTTTCTAACCAACGTACTAGATACGTAAAAAAATAGGTATTTGTGATGAGCTAGTAAATCAGGGTTCCATCCAGAGGGGGTTCAACCAATTCATTAGGACGGGGATGATACACTTTTGCGGTTAACGGAGGTGTTCTAACAAATTATATCTTAGACTATCTAGATCACATTTTGTATCTCCTATGTTATATCTTTTAATTGTGTAGTTTTATTTAAAATGTAAAATTGAGAATTTTTTTTAAATAATAAAACACATACGTAGGTACATCGTAAATACTCCGCCTAAATACTTCGACTCTGTGGTCTGGAGGTTCATGTGTTGGACTTAACTTCGTGGGGTCTCGGGGTCGAATCCCGGGTCGGGCAACAAAAGAAAATTGGGTTTTTCCAATTTTCTAATTAAAAAAATGTTGCTCGGGATAGGATATGTGCCCGGTTGGCGATAGGCTTGCCACCTATCACATTGTGGGACTTAGTATCTTCGGCTAGTCGTGGGTACCCTGGTTGTGCCTCTGCCTAACTCTTCGGGGATATGGGCGTAAATATACTTTTTTTTTAGAAAATCAGGTTTGATTAAAATTGGAGCACTGATATCAAACCATTGTTTCAAATTATGTTTATGTTAATATTTACCTAAAAATTAAAAATAAGTTGCAAAATTATCAAAACAATAAATATTTATATAAATCCTGTTTTAGGTGACCTAATTTATTTTATCTGAATGAAGTATATCCAAATACAGAAGTACATACATACCTAGCATACATAAATATCTAACTCCCGTACGATGTTTTTATGTGGTAGAGTTTCGTTTGTTTCGCCCTCTCCCGGATTGTTACTACCGGCCACTACCGCCTCACCTATTCCTGTCACCAGAACGTCGGTGCTTGCCGTTGACGCGTACCAGTTTCGATGATAAGGTTTTGAGGCCTAACATCCTGTGTGCTTAGTCTGAGTTTTTGAAATGATTTACTTTACTATCGCGTTTACGTTTAACGACCTTGATGTATGGAGCTATTGTCAGCGCCTCTAGCGGACAGTCGAAGCAACTAAATTATTTCATACATTTGGATCGTCCAAACGCAAACGCGGTAGTAAAGTAAATTCGTGCGAAACTCACACTCAGCACGCTGACCTTACGTTGGCAATATACCATTAATACCTTTGGTGTATATAGGCGGCGTGAATTTCTTATTATCAGGAAATACGTCTGCTTGTACCTAATATTGGAAAGTAAACCCTTCCAATATCATAAAACAATACTTACAAATTATTATAAGCGGGTCGTACAATTCGTTTGCACACTGTATCTACTTTTGTATTACTAAAGTAATATAAATTAAAAATTATGAGTCATTTACCTTTGTGGTAAAGGGAAATTTATTCTATAACAATAGCAGTTCATTAAACAGGATTACAAAAAGGTTCGTGTGATTTTAGTCTAGAAGTTTTTGAATACTTAATTAAATTTGAATAAACTTTAAGATTATTTGATCAGTTTTAACCACCGACACAAAAGAGTGGTTTATAAGTTTGATGTGGCTGTATGTTCGCGTGAGCGCGTGCGTGTGTGTGTTTGAGTGCGTGTGACTGAGCTACCTACTCAGTCACTGTGTGTGTGTGTGTGAGTGTGTGTATAGGTATGTCATCATAATTTACTTGATTGAGGAAATGTTAAATTTATTTTAATGTATAAATTTCGAACGTGGATTATGTTAAGGCCTCAAATGCCTCAAATGAGAATTTTAGAAATATATAGCTGTTGCCTACGTGTGTAGTGGTCCCCACTGAAAGTTTTTTTTCGGGTTGAAAACTATCCTATGTGTTAATATAAGTTACCCTCCATGATTGCGTCAAATTTCATAAAAATAGGTTTATAAGTTTTTGCGTGAAGAAATGACAAGCAAACAAACTTCTTCCTTCCTTTCAATTCGTGGATAGTTTCTTGGACAAGTGCTACAAATATTTAATTGCTGTAATACTGCGAAAATTAGCAGTGTGAATAGTTTTATCGAAAAACGATCAATTATTATTTATCTATCTCGACTTTAGGTATTAAAACTGCGGATATGACTGTTTATTATCTGCAGAATGGGAAAGTAAAAATAAAAAAATTAAGATGTGTTGTCGTAGGACACCAGGTAGGAACGAAGCTCCTTCGGCTAACGTAGAATCGACACAATTCATGAGTATACACTATGCATTGGCGGGGTTGTAGTAAGGGAGAAAGGAAAAGGTATTTTACACTATTCGCTTGTGTATACAACTGTCGCGCCTGCGGACGTCTTATTTAACGGTTTTATTACACGGATTTTTTCTTACGGTTTTACTATCACATCTTTTCAGTTCGGTCGCGCAGCAAATTCCCTATCTCCTCCAAGCCTGCCGTGAGGAACTACGTTCTAAAATTGTAGCTCGATAAGGTCCCTGCAAGGGCCGAGGAGATATCATTGTAACAACAAAGTATGGAACAAAAGGCACTCCACTTTTTTAATTTTAAGTTTATAATTTAGGGTTTTGACAATAAGTTTTAATTTGTTTCCAAACTTTTAGTGCGCCATCTCTGATCTTTTATTGTTATCATCAATATATTGGTTTGTGTGTTTCAAATGCATAGTAGTGTGGGTAATGTGATGTGTATTGATTTAATGTACTTTATGAGCATTATCACTGAAAAATATTATTGTTCTCCACTTCTCCTCCACATAAACTATAAGTGTGCCAAATTTTATGATCATGCGTGGGCGCAATTTTCATGAAAAGGGGTTGAAAGTTTTGGTATCACGTATTAATATATAGATGACTGAAAATGCTTCAAAAGTTAACAGATACTTTTCTTGATTTTTACGTGTTATGTTTTAAACTAAAGCTTTTAAAGTTTCGAGTCTGAAGTTGGCCAAGATTTAAAAATATTTTTTTTTATATTTCTTAATAAAAAAAAGGAACTTTCGCATTTATATCAATAGGATTGTAATACTAAAGCTAAACGTTGCATGAACAAGTTTTCTTCTTACAATAACGCGCTTGACAATTTTACGTATAATTTTTTTACGAATAGTCAAATTCCGTACCAAAAGCTGAAACTGTACAATGACGTCGTTACGGCCAGTTGGAACGCGGAAAACAATTTTCTGAAAAAGAAATTACTTTAAGAATTTGTAAGTTCAACGCAAAGTTAAACTCGTTCAAACCATTTCTATACTTATTCCAATTACTAACGGTTGACTATAGCTTAAGTGGCTTAACGCAGTTTTATTAAAAGCTGGTATACGGAAATCCAATGTTGCTGCTATTTAACATAATAAAAGAATACCAAATTTGCTAAAAGTTTTACTTTGAAACATTCATTTACAAGTTTTATTTATTTTGTATTATATGTAAAACATTTTTTAATCAGATATTGTTACCATTATGAAAAGCTTATACCTTTACTTTATACATACTTGTAAGTTTTTTTATTGATGAGGTAAACATGTTTAAAAATTATAAAATTCCATTTCGGTGATTAGTTTTTTTGTAAAATTCGTATAGACAATACCTACTTTCGTTATAGAAACAACAACGAAAATTTTTGGCTGTCTGGCAGTATCCCTTAGAAGCAATTGCCCTTTGCAGCCTTTGTGTGAGCTATATATTATGTTACAAAATACAAATTATTTATGTTCCCTCAAAAATACAAAAAATCAAAACAATGTTTTTCCTTACACTACCTTGTTAACTAGGAACAACAAAAATTTAAAATAAATTAAAAAGAAGGTGTGTGTGCGATTCACACACGATAGAAGTGAAATTTCAGTAAATCGACAAAAGAATGAGATGAATATATATTTGTGTCTCTTATCTGAATATATTTAATGAAAAGATTACAGATTTGTAAATAAATAAACATATTATATCAAGATCGGTAATACATATTATAGGTGTTATGTCAGTATATGTCTACAGATAAAAAAACATATCATAGTGTAGGGCACAACCGTATAAAGATGTGGTCTCAAATTCTTTTACGTTCAAGTTAAAGTTTTCTTTAAAAATAACTGAAATTCTACAGTTTCCTGAGCTACAATTGGATTTAAATACAAGTTACAAGTAAATAAAACAAAATGAAATAAAAGGCTACTTGACTATTATTCAATACGGTTGAGTAATTTTTTCACAAAGTATAAAACTTACAAAAAACTTAGTGAAAGCATTTTAAAAAACTGTGTAATGATAGTTAAATTAAAATTTTTAGGCGAACTTTTATCATGCTAATCAAACAAAAATGCTAAAATGTTCGGAAATTGAAGATGATTAATAATCTCTGGAACTACGTAATTGACGTTGTATAAATCAAATTGTTATCTACCCGCATTATAAAATAAAATTAAATAAGGGTTTAATATTTTAAATGAAGCGACAAAAGTAAATTCTACTTGAAATTAAATGTATGAATTTAAAATAAAGTTATCCTTGAGATATATTTTAAAACTGTAAAACTACTCTGTAACTATATCGTGTAAAGTCTTGAAAATTCGAATAAAAGTGATATGATATGGCTTTAGGGTCAATATTGCAAAGTGATACGGTAGATGTTGAAAATATCGTTACTCAATTTTTTCAACAAGATTTTATATCTAGGAAGCGTTTCAAAAAAAAGTTTAAAAAGTTACAATATTCTGAAGAAAGCTTATTGTTGAATATTTCGACGACAAAGCCCCCAATGTGTGAAATCGTTCATGAATCAGGTTTGTTTGAAAACCCTGCTATGGCATATGATGTTGGAGATGTTACTTACTGTTCGCAGTATCAGTATCCTCAAATATATAATTATTGTTCAATCGGTGATAGTGAGTATGATGCTGTCATTGCTACACATATCAGTGCTGCTTACACACCTGTGGTAGCCCATGTTGTACCTATAGTAGCTCCTCCAATAGTAACATGTATTAATATGTGCCAATACAATACAATCATTGGCGTGGAACCAATGGTTTCACCTGTGACACCACACATTGAAGCTGGTGTGGTTCCAGCAATATGTGAATGTGAAGAAATGTATGAACTGGAAAATGATATCAAGGAATCGTCTAATTTCTTACAAAATTATGAAATGACGCCGCCGCAGCAATTCACAGGAGTAGTGAATAGCCCAAATGTAAATATGGAACCATCTATACTTGAAAGTAACTCAAAACAAAACTTTGAATTTCAAAATATTAATGAAGTTATAGAATTTTACTTTTCTCTACCAAAGGAGCTATTTCCTACTCCAAGAATGTTTACAATTGACCCAAATCCTATTATAGATGAATTTTGCAAAATGGAAAACGCGACCACTAATACATCTTGGTTATTAGATTTAGAATTTGGAGTACCTAAAGCACCAGTCACTCGGGCTATTGCTATTTATGATGTTAAGTTTAACAGTATTCATTGCAAGAATACTCCTGATGCTATTCATCCAGGATTTGAGAATTGTGGTCCAGATTTTAAACGGGTAATTTTATTTTATTATGACTGCATTGTATCTTCATGGTACAAAGGATACATGACCTTAAATCAAGATAAGTCGGTGGAGAACTTCCAATCGTGGCTTTTTGTACCAATGCAAGTTTTTGGCATGGCGTGGCGTTAGCATGTTAGCATGATAAAATGAACATGTTTCAATATTTTAAGATACAACAATGTATTCTAAATAAATTTGCTTGTAATTTGCTGTAATTATATTTATTTTTCGAAATAACAGGTGTTTGATTATTATAAAAGAAACAAAATAATTAATATTAATCTTCTTTAAAGAACTTGATCGACATCTACCGTCTTATTTATAAACATATACTAAGTACTCCAAGGTTTAAACAGTTAAACAGCTTTTATTGCCTTTGTTGTGCTATGATACATAAACATATTATCAACTTAACTTTATTCTTAATTTAGTCTTCGTTTATTAATAAAATAGTTAAGATTCAAAAACGCCCTTTAATACAATGCTGCAGTAATTTCCCCCTTGCTGGTCCTGGCGGAATAGACCATTTGCATTCCTGCCGCTAGTTAAACGTGAGAATAGGCTTACCGTCACTAACACTGATATCTGCCTAGGTAATAGGGTTTCGCAACGACTCGTCCGGACTGGACCAGCGTCCAATAACGTCAACCTTTGCCATTGATATGTTCCAGTTCAGAGGATAAGGCAGCAAGTAAACTTAGTTCTGCTCGAGGGTTAACATCCCGGCTTCAGGTTGGTAACGTACCAGTACCATCTTTGGTGTCTCTATGTGGCGTAAATTTCTTATCATCAGGAAATCCATGTGCTTGTTAACATAAAAACTAAATTACTCTAATTTACCAATTTTAATTTACCCCTTTTTTTCCAATGACTGGCCTTAAATTTCAATATAATTGCTGACATCTGGGTGAGAATTTTATGTCATATTTTTTACGATGCTGTCTCGTATTCGAACGAAAAGGTTTATTTGCTTAAATATATGGGTAAAACTGCACGCAAAAGTGAGTATTGTAGCAAATATTTTCTGCTGCTTTGCTGGTTTGTAAGTTGTTTAGTTGTCTTGAGAGAACTAAAGTTGTCTGATTATTATCTGATTATATTTGACGTTAAATTGTCGGCTAAACTTAATTTTGGATACATTACTCTCCCAATTCCAAGCAAATACTGCAGCAAAAATATTTTATTTATTGCTAATAGAGATTAGAACAAGAATTAGAACAGCTCAGAAAAAGTGAAGGGTCAAAGGTGGAATTACACTAAGTCCAATGTTGCATCTTTACTCTTGTAATGCTCTTAAAATATCTTCTCAGGTAACGTTTTAGAGGTTCTCATTAAGGTGCAATAGTATTTACACCTGGACAAAATTAATATGTTTATCAAGGTCTGGTCCGAACTTGTACGGAGTAATGTTGCCACCTGTGGGCAGGATGTGCTAGTTACTAGCTGGCAGGCTTAGATTTGTTGAATAGGCATGCCTGACAATTAACCTGAGGTGATGACCTCTTTGACTATAAGTTGCTTAGTCTAGAACATTGTTGCAAAGTGGCAGCACTATTTGTTTTTTATAGGGTTAGTACATTTTGCTAAATATGTTCAAGAGCTCCATCGAATTAATCAACAATTGTAATACAAGGTCATCATCATATTATCTATACTTATTACATAAACCTTAGACCATAATGAAAAGATTTGCCTCTTTTATCTTTCTACCTGCTGGTTAGTATTCACTTTTTAAAGCAGTATTTCCGGAAAATTCCAATTCTGACGTTTTTGAAGCGATACTGAAGAAGTAAGTTTCTTAGAAAACTTCCATCTTCGACTACAGCATCTTATTCCATCAGGTTAACTGCGTGTCGTAATACCAAGATATCTTCGGTTCGGTATCTACAGTTTTAAACTTCAGTGCTTATCGTTGTCATGTTCTAGTTTGGAGTGCCGAGTAGCAAATAATTTTATATATATAAAAGACTTGAAATTCCACTCCAAACTGGTAACTGGTGTGTGTTTGTGTTTTACTATCAGAAACCCTGTCAGCTTATTTGTTGTATTATATGTAGAAATATCAAAACGCATTCGAATAGTGAAAATAAATTTAGGGAACAATATCAATGTTAAAAGAAAACCAACACAACTGAGTCAATATTTAATTAACAAGATTAATGTGCAAACGAACAAACTTCAACGACATCATAAACTATCCATTCAAACAAATTTATAGAATATATAATATTATAAACATCACTGGAGTGCACAAGTAAAGTAAATGCACTTCATAAATTAATTACAAACCGTGATTTGGTAATTTTCCCACTGTTTGATTCATTACTTTCTAATCTATACACGTATACTTCTAAGCATTTCATCTTATTTATAAAGGACTTTGTTTCGATTACTTTCGAAACTCGCTCGAGTTGGGGAAAATTTAAATTAATAAAGGAAAGGCCTCGCTTTATGCAAGAACAAATGAAACAAAATTTATAGTAGCGGTACATTTAAGAAATGTAAATACCCATTTTGAGAGTACAAATAAGTAATTTAAGTTCAAATATTTTAACCTTTTTAACTCTAATGCAGCTTTTTTTAATTTATCTCTCGCAGGAATATATTAGATTGATAGTTTCAATAATATAGATGAAGATATGATTTAATTTAAAAGGTTATAAAATTGGAAAAAGTATAACTGTGTTATTTATTTACAAAAGTGCAAAAAGAAATAAATTAGCAATTATTAATACTGGTATTTATATAAAAGTAGTTACGGCAAGAAACATAGATAATAAATATATTATTCTTATATATAACATAAATCAACATGAAATAAACTATATTTATACTTAAACAATAATAAATTACGTACAAAATGCGTATAATACAAGCTGGCAGATTCATAAGTCTAATTAGAAGAAAATGAACAATGTTAAAATTATTTACAAAAACGCGTTATGTGCGTAAGATTTTAATCATACGTAAGCAGAAGCGGTGCTTTAAGGGCGTTTATTAAACTGAAGCTTAATCTATCACTCATTGATGCTTTCATACAAAAAGTCGTGTAAACGAGTTTCGTACAGCTCCTGAGTGAAATGTTCCTTTAATAGAACGCCTCACAAAATGTTGAATTCATTCAACATTTTTGAAGGTAACTTGCACTCATTTAAGAACATTGTCTTCTTGTAGCCATTATTAATAACCTATTTACAGATAGTGTTGTTTTAGATCATTTGCCAGGTAACCACTGTCATTTTTCAAATTGACGAAAATATCTTAGCCAAAAAACACTAGCAGAACTATCTCTATCCGTCAATATATTAATAATATTGGCCGTAACCACGATTGGCTATCTTGTGGACAAACAATTACGATGCTATTTATTATATTCGTAGTTAGGACTGTTTTAGTTTCGTACTACAACTGAGTCTATATATAAGCTACAGAATTATTTGTAGTTTCTGGACCACTTTTTTTGACCACTGGACTTTGTTTTATGGAACTAATTGACACTAAATATTCAAGTTAAGCCATTTCTTAGTTAAGCCCGCACAAGTTTACATTTAACAAAATTCAAAAATAATATGTTTTTTGTAAAGACAACAATTACTTACAGATCTATTGTACACAAGCCGACCCAGTGAACTTTACGAGTATATTAAATTCAAGTTGCCACCTCGTTGGTCGAGTGGTGGTTGGGTTAGTCGTACACGCCTAACTACGCTGACCAACCGCGAGGCTCGGGTTCAATTCCCGACGGGGGCAGACATTTGTGTGATGAACATTTAGATGTCTGCATTTCCGGGTCTGGGTGTTTATTAAATTTATTCTGGTATCTATTTAAGTATTTCTATGTATTAGTATCGTTGACTAACACCCATAATACAAGCATATAATTTGCTTACTTTATGGTTAGATTCAATTTGTGTAACTTGTCCAGGAACATTTATTATTTTATATCATTTAAAGTACTATTTAACCCATTTCCTCCGGTCTTCTCCTGATAAAAACTTCTCCTAACTAAAATTAACACCACAAAAAAAAATTAAGCAAAATTGGTCCATCCATTTTGGCATTATGTTAACATTTTTTTTCATAGGAAGCTTCTCTTCACCATTACTAACACAGCAAAAAAAAATAACAAAATTGGTTCATGCAATTAACCGAAATGGGTAATAGGGATTAATTTGTATGTATAAGATAGTAATAGTAAAATTTCTAAGTATGTATTAAAATTTTAAATAAAAAAACAAAGTGAAATACTGTTTATCACTTTTTATGTGCGTGGGTCTTTGATATAAATAACTGTATTTTTAGTTTTTTTTTTTAATGTTCAGTTCACACTATAGCCAAAATTGGACAATGTCTTTTCCTGCCGTTATTGTTGTTTCTGCATGCCTGTTTTTGTAAATAATAACATTTTTTTATCTACCTAACCATATAATACATTAGTTTTTATTCAAATATCGATATCGAAACTGGAATCACTATGAACATCATTTTGTTAAATGCTTTTAGGAATATCAATAATTTTAGCTTATTAATTAACGAAAATTGTGTGCAAAATGGCGACACTAATTAGTAAATTGCATGATTATCTATTCAACAAGTTTTAATATTAATCAAGTAAAGTTTAACTACATATCCAGTTTCGATACTGATTAAAATTTCTATTATATATAAATTGTCGATAAATAATTAAATTATTTATGTTTAATACATCACGATACATTCAACTTTTATTTGATATTTGCATAAAACAACATTGTTTTATGCAAATATCAAATTGTTTAACCACATTGTTTAATAAATATTGGTGGTGATTCTGCTGTTCACAAACTAACCTTGTTTTAGATGCATGCTGTCTTTTTCAAATTAAACAAAAACAAAAGAGATAGAACATTTTAGATATGTCAAATTGTGACGTTTTTAATTAATTTTTCCAAACGGTTTAATAAACATCTTTACAAATGTCGTGTACGTGTTAAGATTAGAATCTGACAGCACTAAAAGTGTTTTGTCTCTTTCTATTACTTTCGTTGAAAGAAGATAGAAAATAACTTAAAATAAATGTAGTGAAAGCACAACAAAATTACCACCATTGTCTTCAGATACACATTTATTTGGAAATACAATATGGAACAAGTACAAATATTTTTAAGAAAATGTTACAAATAAAGTTCAACCAAGTGCCAATAATGAATAGTGTAAATTACAACGTTTATTCACTTCACTTTGAGTGTTCAACACTTGTGTTATATAAAATTGTTTTAAGAGTTCACAGTCTGCAATATCCAAGGGACGAACTTTGATATTCTTGTGCAAACTCCGGGCAAGTTCGCTTCGCCACATCCGACTCCCCAACTTATGATCCCGGCCAAGAAATATCTTTGATCTTTGCCTTTGACCTGTAAAATACATCAATAAAATTTATTAAGGAACTTTTGCTGAGTTACATGTAGGTTAAGCAGGTCCTACAAATTACGAAGTGATTCTGTTTACTGTTTGGATTTAAGCTTTGTTTTTTCAACCGACTTTCACACACTGCCTTATAAATATAGGCTAAAGAACTCCAAGGTTTAATCTGTTACTGTAGTCTTTATTACATTACTATCGATAATAGTACCTCTATATCTGTGGTATAGAGGTCCGGCTTCGGACTTGGCTTCTTTAAGTTCCAGGTTCTATCTTGCCGGTCGGGCAACAAAAATATTAGAAAATGTATATTTTCATTTTTATAATAACATTAAAAGAAAGAAAAATAAAGTATCTTCACGCCCATATCCCCAAAGAGGCAGGCAGAGGCACAACCAGGCAGCTACAACTAGACGAAGACACTAAGTCCCGCAATGTGATAAGTGGTAAGCGTATCCCCAACCGTGCACATATCAGCAACGTTTTTTCTTTTAGAAAATTGAAAAAACTAATTTTTTTTGTTACCCGACCCAAGATCCGAATCCGGGACCTCAGACAGTCAAGTCCAACAACTGAATCGCTAGACCACAGAGGCGACTAATAAAAATTAAGTTCGCTGGTATTGGATATGAGCCTGGTTCCCTTTGTTTCCTTTTGTATGTAATAGGCCACGATATTTCTTACCATCAGGAGAGCCGTGAGCTTATCCACCGTCTTATTATATAAAAAAATACTTCCCAACATCACACTGGTGACAGAAAAATGTTTATTTACTCATTAAAAATTAGTTTTCTGTGCATCTTATCCAGGTGTTATTAAAATTTAGTCAAATTTGCTAAGAAAATGCCATGTACCATTAAGGGCACCTTTGTACATTAAATTTTACTTTTACATAAAAAAAGTATCTTCACGCCCGAAGAGGTAGGCAGAGGCACAACCTTTACATGGTTTTGTAAAACATAACGACTGAAATTTACTGTCGATTAAGGTGTAAGAACATTACATACATATCTTCACGCCAAGTCCCTTACAGGGTAGGCAGAGAGTATCGAGTGCCAGACCTCGCGATCCTAACAAACCTCTCTAGCTTCCTTCACATTCATTACCCTTTTCATACAAGCACGCACGCACGTTGGTATTCTCGGTACCTACATCCATCCACATTCGCATTGTATATCTGCTTTGTCAATCTTTCATCTGTCATTATTTCCATATGACCGAACCAGCGGAGCATTTCGCATTTTAACACCAACACATTCTTTTAATCCCACTTTTTCTCGGATCTCATTGTTACGAATGCGGTCAGCGAGCGTTACAACACCGATTTTCCGTAGCGCTCTCATTTCGACCGCATTTATCCTACTTTCATGCTTTTTCTGACATACCCAACTCTCGCTTCCATACAATAACGTCGGGATAAGCACAGAATTATGCAAAACGAGTCTAGCTTTTTGACTCAAAAGCTCGCTTTGAAATAGCTTACCCAACGCTCCATTCACATTATTTCCTGCACTCACTCTCCTCTCTACATCCGCGGTGTACCTTCCATAAAGCACAAACAAGATATCCAATTTCACTCACTTGCTTCAACACTACATCATCAACCAAAACTCTTACATACTGTACCTAAGTAAATTATTGACATATTGTGTTAATTTTTTAGTATAAAAAGTAATGTTCAGATTTGAAAATATTTAACCTATATCTTAACCTGCAATGTTGCATGCCAACTACGTGGCAAATAGGACTAAAGTACATTAAAATTTATTTTGTTAACTGTATAAAAATAACTACGTTAATTAAAACCGACTTCAAAATTAAAAAGCAAAATTATATACTACCTGTTACCTATATGTGCCATTTACCAATAAGTTTGAAGTCGGTGCCACGCCTTGAACTAATAATTATAATATAAGTGGGTATTAAATTGGGTTGGCACCGACTTTAAACCTATTAGTAAATAACACATATAGGTAATAGGCAGTATATAATTAACATTAAATGTTTATCATTTTTTACTTTTTAGTTTTGAAGTCGGTTTTTATTAACGTAGTTATTGTTATTTAATACTTTTAGTCAATCGCTGATATGATTGGAAACTATTCCGCATCAAGCAAAAAAAAAATTACATAAATCGGTTCAGAAACCACGGCAAAATCGGTGTACATACATAAAAAATATACCGCCCGAATTGAGAAACTCCTCGTTTTTTTTAAATATATTAATTAACGAATCAGAATCCGTCTTCATTTCACACATAATGAAGGCTGATTCTGCTTTCGGCTCAATTTTAAATAAAAAAATTGGTATAAAACGAACTGAAATCTTTCCGTGTAACATAAAATTCTTTCTCTAAAAAAAGTGACAATCTAAAATTATATTTAAGTGAAAGGATTTAATGCGAAACTTTTAAGATTCTACCAAGTATCTAATAAGTAACCTATAAGCATTACATCACCTGTAATGGTCCTCCGGAGTCGCCTTGGCAAGAATCATGGCCGCCTCGCTCGTGGCCAGCACAAAGGAAGATATCGGGGATGAATTCGTGTCTACCTGCCCGTAAGAACATCGATTTGCATCTCTCATTTGACACTATCGGCACTTGAACCTGGAATATAAATTTGTGGAATAAATCTTTTAATGTTTATCCAATCTTATATGTTTGTGTTTGTATCTTATATTTTAATAAAGTAAAAGCAAAGCAATAAATTAAGATTCTATACTTCTTATCGTCGGAGCTTGGTGGAATTCCATTCTTGATGTAATTTATTTAAAAACACTTGTACTTTCCACAATATATTATAGTTGTTATATAGGCCTGATGATGCTTGTATAGCGAAACCGGTTGGCTAAATTATAAAAATAAAAAATAATGAAATATATTGTGGAAAGTACATGTGTTTTTAAATAAATTACATCAATAAATTAAGAGTTAATTAATATTTTATTTATTTATGATTTTATTTATGATATTGGAATGCAAACAAGCAGACAGATTTCCTGATAGTAAGAATTTCACGTCGCCTAAAGACACCAAAGGTGGTACTGGTGCGTTGCCAACCTGTGGCCGGGATGTACAAAAGTAAGTCACCAGATACCTTATCCTTCGAACCGGAACACGTCAACGGATAGCACTGGCT
>NJDD01000635.1:183500-193936 GCA_002245505.1 Calephelis nemesis
TCGCTAGACCGCGGAGGCGATAAACTTTTATGTTAATATACTTATAAGCCTTCCCCTTAAATCAATAAAAAAAATAATCAAAATTTGTTCTAAAGATCTAAGTATACACAGACAGCGGAAACTAACTTTGTTTTAAATAGGTATATTACAAAAAAAGGTGTTTTCCTAAAGTACGCACTTTGTAACTACTCGTACGATGACGTTAAAACATTTTTCTTCGTATCAAAAAAATTATGTTCTAACTTAACTAATTCAGACTAAACGTAAATTTGATTTGAAATTAGGCTTCAGTAACTAAAATAGTTGCTTCCTTTACATTTTACTAGCTGCCTATTCCGGCTTCGTAAAGTATAGTCTGTTGAAATTGTAAAAACCTCGCGGTTACCAACTTATTAGCCATTTAATAAAAAATCGGGTGGTGGTTTTTTGATCAAAAATTAAGAAGTTATCCTATCTTTCAAGTTGGATCAAACTGCACACGGTGTGCAAATTTGATGGAAATCTGTTAAGTAGTTTAGGAGTCCATCGGGGACAAACAACGTAACACGTAATTTATATATAGTTTTCTTATCATTCGTGAACAAATACTCTAACCGAAACAAAAACCAGAAAACAGACGTTCAATGAATGTTAAGATTCAAAAGTATTCTAAAATCTACCAATAACACTTTTGAAAAAAAAACTTCTTTACGCCCATATCCCCGAAAGTGCAACCAGAGGAACAACCAGGGCACCCACGACGAGCCGAAGACACTAAGTCCCACAATGTAATAGGTGGCAAGCCTATCTCCAACCGGGCACATTACCAATCCCGAGCAACATTTGTTTTTGTTAGAATTTGGAATTTGAAAAACCCAAATTTCTTTTTGTTGGCTGACCCGGAATCCGAAACCGTAACCTTATGCAGTCAAGTCCAACAACTGAATCGCTAGACCACAGAGGCGATTTATGCTAATATTTTTAAAGTATGTATTAATATTTTTAATATTTACTTTAAAGCAGTCACCGTTTTTTAATCATTTTACATTAATGAAGACTCTTTACTGATACAAAAGACACGATATTTTTAAAAAGACCAAGCTCGGATCGCAATAATTATTGTAACAGGATATCACTTTCGAAAAGTGATCCAACTCTCAGACCTCAGTCGATTATGACAAGTATCATCGACAGCGCGTGTTCTTCAATTACTCGCTCACTCGTTACGTTGTTTCCTATTACCACGCTTTACTAATAGCTAAATATAACACTAGTCTACACCGGTAACTTCTTTTGGCAATGTCAAACTAAGATATACATTTTAGAAGCCATTCCCTTAAAAATATTACCTATTGTAGCTTTTTCGTTAGACACAAAAAGAGAAATACCAATAGATTGGTATTGTATAAAAAATATTTAATACTTATCACCATTTATCGAACTGTCTTTAATTTATGGACATATCTCTTTTACGATTTTGTATAAAACCGACAAGTACTGAAATAACACTTTTTCTTTCCCACAACACGCTGTGTTGTAAGGATCTTCACGCTCATATCCCCGAAGAGGTAGGCAGAGACATAACCAGGGCACCCACGACTAGCTTAAGACACTAAGGGCCACTTGCGCATTCCCGGGTTACATTTATTATTGAGTTAAACTGTCAAATATAAGGTGATTTAACCCTAGTTAGGCGCTAACTCAGTGTTAAATATTTAACCCAGGAACGTGCAAGTGGCCCTAAGTCCCACAATGTGATAGGTGGCAAGCCTATCGCCGACCGGGCTCTATCCAATCCCGGGTAACGTTATTTTTTATCAGAAAATTGAAAATAGAGATTTCTTATTTTTTTTTTGTTTTCCAGCCCAGGAATCGAACCCGGGACCACAAGAAGTCAAGTCCGACGCCGCTAGACCACAGAGGCGCTGTTTTTTTTTTAAAGATGAGACTATTGTTTTTTATGGATATTCTATGTTGATATAAGACGATACATTTTCATTTTGTAGAAGCTTGGATCGCAATCATTGTAACGGCTATCACTTTCGAAAAGTGATTCAACTGTCAGTCGATTATGACAAGTATCGTAATCTCCGGTGCGTGATCTGCAATTACCCGCTCACTCACTACGTTGTCTCCTATTACCACGCTATACTGATAGTATTATGAAACAAAAGCATGATGGACCCGTATGTCCGTTATCTATATTGCTATGAACATAAAACTATGTTTTGTATTCGAAATGTAGTTTGAAATGTTTGTATATTGTGAGTTGTAATAATAATTAACTTACCTTTTGGCGGGGAAATGTGATGGTTATTTTGTTCAGTGTTGAACGCATAACCTCTCTTTTTTCCATGTCGATTTTTAATTATTTCACTAATCATTAACATAGAAAAAAATAAGAGGTTATACTTTCGTCTCATATAGTTTATTATCTATATTAATCGATTTCCGTGTCATTTCTGAACCTTTATTTGAAAGAAAAACTTCCAGAACTAATTGGCGCCAGGTCTAGATGAGTTACTTATTGAAGTTGAAGTTGTCTTTTGTCAGTTTTACTGGGGTTGAATAATGTTTTTTTGACTACAACGTCCAACGATTGAGTCAAATGAGATGATAAAGACAAACAAATTTATTAAATGCCTTCTTTGTCTAACACCAGTCGGTACTCTCCGCTGTCTTGTTCTATTTAAGAAAATCCGGCAAATCCCACATTCCACTTGGTTTTATTAGCATCTTTGAAGTTGAAGTTACCAATGTAAGAAAAAATTTAAAATCTTTGGTGTGTACAGCTTACGTGAATTATTTACTGTTAGAAAACCCTTAAGATTTTTATGTATGATGTGAAATATACTTATTTAATTCACTTATGTTTGTAATTATACACAGCTGTATCCGAAATTGGTTTTCTACCTAAATTAATATTGTAACTAAAGCGCAGTAAAACTGCAAAAACCGAGTTATATTTTAATAAGTATATCTTCTACGTTCACAAAAATTAAGATTTTTCATTGATTTCCCAGTAATTTTTCATCAGATCCAAACTTGGTAGCAATGGGACCATCTCGAAAACACATTTTCTAAATAAAAAAAAATGTTTTTTGAAATTTGTTCAGAAATTAGGGAGAAATTGATTTCAAAAAGTATCTTCACGCCCATATCCCCGAAGAAAGCACCCGAAGAGGCACCCACGACTAGCCGAAGACACTAAGTCCCACAATGTGATAGGTGGCAAGCCTATCACCAACTGGTCACATATCCAATCCCGAGCAACGTTTTTTTTTATTAGAAAATTGGAAATAACTATAATTTTCTTTTCGTTGCCCGACCCGGGATTCGAACCCGAGACCTCATGCAGTCAAGTCCAACACCCGGACCGCTAGACCACAGAGGCGATTATTGAAGATTGATGATTGATTTACACAACTAAAAAAATCGTAGGAGTCGAATATTTAACCTTCATTTGTCAAAACGGGTTAAAAAAAGATAATTTTAAGGAAATCAACTTATTTCAACATAAGCGAAAACTTCGTGGTACTTATGGTTTCATTGTTCATTAAAGTTGTAATGAACATTAAATGTTAAGCTTTAATGGTAAGCATTTAACTTTATACGAGGCAAACAAAAACGAAAATGCTTTATGGACATAAGACATAATGAGGAAGTTATATTAATCGACTGAACCTGTATAATTATGTCAGAAATCTGGGCTAATGAAGCTGTAAAGGATAACACAATACTTGACCGCAAACCAAAGACGAAAATTGTAGACATGGCGTATACTGTTATAAGTAACATTTATATCTCTAATAATTTTTAAAGCTGATCATATTGAAAACCAAGTTTAATTAAAATAAGTTCAATGTAAACGAGTTCCATTATACATTATATTATATATATATACATCATACATTCTACGGGTGTGATCCCGTTCATAAGCGACCGCGAGTACCCATTCTTTTAAAATTGCCAAAATTCTTATCCCCATCTCCTGAAAATCTACTTACCACTTTAAATATTTTTGTAATGAAATATATCTACATGAACCGAAATTTCTTAAAATTTACGTGATTTGACTGTTGACAATAGACTAAATGCGTTTTAATGCAGATCGCTTTTTAATTTAACGAAAATTCGAGACTTATAAAATTACATTAAATAGATTGACAAATCAGGGGAGTTATCAAAAAACAAATTTGTATTTTACCGTTTTGAATACAAGGATGTACCTGTCGTCGTTCATCATGATCATGGTAAAAACTATTCATGCGACACTCTGTAAATGAACGAGTTAAATACTTTTAAGTTGTTTGTTAAATGTATAATTTAAGATCATATATTTAATTACAAATATAACGTCACGTAGGTTTCAAGTTACCGATAAGATTTGATTGAAGATAGAAGATCATAATGAAGATATTAGCTGGGTGCATTTATGTAAGAGTTTAAAATGATTATCTACTACAGTTCAATAAGAAAAGACAAATATTGACATGAATTTATCGCTGAATAAACGCTGGTATTGGAGTGCTATTCAGCAAACTTGACGTCCAGTAAAATATTCACCACTTTAAAAAAAGTATCATCACACCCATATCCTCGAATTAGTAGGCAAAGGCACAATTCGAAAATTGTATTTGTTTACTTTTAAAAGTAGGACATGTTGTACCTCGGTTCTTTAGCTGTATAATTATACAATTTCATTAAAATCGGTACCTCAGTTTTCCTGCAAATGCGTAACAGATAGAAAGATAGACTGAAATACTTTCGCAATTATAATAGAACTAGCGGCCTGCCCCAGATTCGCAAGGATAAAAAATATAGATATAAACTTTCCTCTTCATTAACTTTGTCTACAAGAAGAAATTGCATCAAAATCCGTTGCATAGTTTTGAAAGATTTAAGTATACAAAGGGACATAGGGACAGAGAACGCGACTTTGTTTTATACTATGTAATGATATGGATAGGTCGTTGTTATGGTATGTCAAGTCTATCATCGTTTATAAAACTCCTTTCCACAAACTGGTCCCGAGAACGGTAACGAATAACTGAAATAATTTAATCTGTATTCAGAGGCTGCATATAAGCAATTTGCTAATAAAAGCTTACGACTTTGAATATTAAACTGCATATTTACTTGCTATTTATTGTTCATAAGCTACAAATATTTAAACAAAGTCTATAAAATTATAAAGTCTATAAAGATGGTGTTACAATCGTCGATAGCTTTTATAACAGTGAGATCTGAGGGAAACTGGATTTAAGAGAAAGCGTTGGGGAATAAATGAGAAAGAATATATAGTACTACTATTTAAATTATGCGCTTCGGCTTTACACTTTTTACTCTTTGCACTTTAAACTTTTATTTTTAAATTGGTTGATCTAATCTAAATTTAAGCGAAACGATTAGTTATGTGTAATAACAACTTTATATAGATATCTTTAAAATAGGTACATTCGAATTTCCAAAGTCGAATTTAAATAGTTTACTCGACTATAGTTAATTCGGTCGTATGAAAAATGTTGTATAGAAAGTATAAGTGGGTACAATGTAAAATTTTGGTCTATACCAAAATTAACCAATCCCTATGGATGTGACATCAGGCTAGGTATATGAGTTGCAGCAACTTGCCCGCATTGATACCACCGCCTTACCTATTCCTGCAGCCAAAACGTCAGTGCTTGCCGCTGAGGTGTTCCGATTCGGAGGATAAAGTAGCCGGTAAACTTACTTTTGCTCGACGCCTATCATACCGGCCGCAGGCCAACCCTATCACTTATTACAGGATAATTAATATTACAGGATATATAAACTACTCACAAGTCATCAAACATCAAATATTAATGGGGCGTTGCCACATTGAAGTCCCAGTGTGCAAGTTTACTAGTTCCTACGACCTTCAAATCAGAATGCGACAAGTGAAACCGTTATGACAGAAGAAAAAGGTAAGGCTATTGTATTAATTAGTATTTAACAACTCTATCGTCTACTTCTAGTAAAGTAAAATATTCTTTTAATATACATTGGTAGCAATTTCTACTACTATTATTACTAGTCGCTTCTATGGTCTAGCGGTCTAGCGCTGGACTTCTTGAGGTCCCGGGTTTGATCCCCGGGACGGGTAATTAAAAGAAATAGAAAACTAGTATTTTCAACTAATATTATACATGCAAAAGTTTGTATGTTTTTTTGTTACTCCTTCACACAAAAACTACTGAACCAATTTTCATGAAATTTGGCACACGCGTATAAGGTAACTTGTATTAACACATAGGACAGTTTTTATCCCGAAAAATATTCCTGCAGGACCATAAACCACGCGGGCAAACTAGCAACTACTATCTTATAAAAACAGCATTGCCCGGGATTGGCCCTATGTGTCCTGTTGGCAATAGATTTGCCATCTTTTGATATGTGGGACTTAGTGTCTTCAAAAGTTGTGAGTGCCCTTTTTGTACCTTGGTCATTCTGTTTGTGGATATGGGCGTGAAGACACTTTTTAATACGAGTGTATGCTAATATTGTGATGGGGGAAAGTTTCTAACTTTACTTGTTTATTAATCTTATGAAATACTGATCCAATCATAAAAAATATTTCTTCAACTGAAAACTACATTATTCAAAGTGATATATTGTATATATTTTGTAACGGTTAAACAAAAAAAAAATAAAAAAAATAATCTAAACTTAGTAAAAATGCAGAATACCGACTCCGATTCTTTAACTTTCAATATTTTCACTACATTGCCATATTTTGATAACTCTTTTTTCTAAAGATATCTCATGATTTCCAGAGGTTCCACTTACATTTTCATATATGTTTTATTAAATATTAGTCAAAAACTTTCAGTCGGATCATGATAGAATTAGCATGGAACCATGTTAGATTCACGACCTTTCTATGAAAAACTATCAAAATCGGTATGTTGTTAACCGAAGGATCGCATTACAAACATGCAAAAAAGATAGTCTAATTAAGAATATCATGGATTTTGGAGACGGTAAAATATGTAAAAAAATTGCAAATGTTGTTCTTTTTGCCCAAAAAAATCGGTTAGTTTATATTGAAGAACAAAAAACGAAAATATTATAATAAAGTTACAAAATGTTTAATTCGTAAAAAGTAAAACATTTAGCGAAGTGTTTAAGCAGTTTTATAGCGGTAAAAATGTCCACAGCTACACTTTTATGGCAATACTAAAAAATTTATTACTTTATAAGTCTTTTACTTGATTCGTTGAGTTTTCGGGGTTTCGTTAAATTTGTAGAAGTTCATTGATAAAAAAAATGTGTTTCGATACACATCGCACATTTAGTCTCGTCTATTGTCTAGCGGTACGGCGTCGAAATTGACTTCTTGAGGTCCCGAGTTCGGGGATAAGGGCATAGACATATTCTTTTAAAATTATCTTTAGGTATTGATAGTAAAGGGCAGAATCAGTAAAACTAGAAACTACAAATAGTTTAAACTGTTTCGCTTTCTAGAATGGTCTAAATAGTATTACCCCGTGTTGGTCCGGGCTCCTTTGGAGAATAGACCATCTGCCTTTCTGCCAGGCAGATAGTAAAAGGCGAGCATAGGCTCACCGTCACTAACACCGTGACATCTTACTAGGTGGTAGAGTTTCGCAGCGACTCGCCCGCATTGGTACCACCGCCTTACCTATTCCTGCGGCCATAGGGTCAATATTATAAAAAAAATACTCTTTTTGCCTGTAATTGCCTGTAATGTAATACGTACTTTTAGTTTTACATTTTAATAATCACAAAAACCATCGAACCTAATATCAATAGTAATATTTATAGTTCTGACTATAAATATTATTATTTAATAGTAATATTTACAGTTCTGACTATAAATATTATTATTTAATAGTAATATTTACAGTTCTGACTATAAATATAACTGTTTAATAGTAGTATTTATAGTTCTGTCTATAAATATTACACTGTTTGATAGTAATATTTATAGTCAGAACTATAAATATTATCAATACAAAAATCAAGTAATGTTTTAGAAGAATTGGTCAAGTAGTTCGGTACTAATGCTTTATTTTTGTGTTACAACATAGTCAAAAGGCTCTCCTGATGATAAGTGACAACAGAAGCCGTACAGTAAAAAGTTAATAGTTCATTAAGTTGCAATTCCATTCCCCGTTGAAGTAAATAACAGAATAAATGTAATAAACATCCAGACCTGGAAATGCAGACATCTAAATGTTCATACAAATTCCTGCCTCCGTCGGTAATCGAACCTGAGCCTTATGATTGGTCGATGGCATTAGACGTGTACGCTAACCGCTCGATCAACGACGCTGTTTATAATGTCGATTAATTAGTACAAACTATGTATATACATTCGTTTTATTCGTATTAATCGTAGTCTTTATTCATTCATTCTTTATTCTATTTTTTGAAATGGTTCGAAAGAATATTGGATGTCCTCGCCTAAGCAAAGTAATTGCACAGTTCTTTGTAACAAGAAACACAAAGCACCTCCTGAATCTATTGGAAGATTCAGATCTGGCTTCAATAAAAACCCTGTTTATTGGTTTTCGTTCGTATTCGATTGCAACTGATTGGTTCTTGGTTGTTTACTCTCGGGTTTATTAAAAAATCTGTCTGCTTTTCGAATCCAAAAAGACGAAAGAACACGAGAACTTTTAAATAACTGATATCTCTTTCTTGTGTTGTATATAAAAGTAAAACCCTTTGTCAAAGCATCGCGTCTGAATGGATGGACCAATTTTGCTAATTCTTTTCTTGTCGTGTATGTTATTGTCAGGTTTATATGTTTTTTATATGTTTACATAAATATCTCTCAGCTCGGTACGTTTAAAAATAAAAATCCCATTTGCGTAAAATGTATCAATAGTTTAATATGTATTAACCGTAATTTATTTTTATGATATTGGAAGACATACAAGCAGACGGATTTCGTGATGGTAAGAAATTTCCGCCGCCTAGAAACACCAAAGGTGGTAATGGTGCGTTGCTAACCTGAGGCCGGGATGTTTGACCTAGCCCTTTAACGGGCATAACGATCTGACAGTAAAAAATAAAATCTACCATTGGTTTTACTTAAATTAAAGAGGTACAAATAGAAATATATATTAATATTTTTATTATTATTATTATTTACATGGTGGTAAATATATTCCCTTTGCCCGTCCCGCTCCTAGATTAAAACTATGGTGAAATATAACTATAGTGAAATATATTGGTAATTTGTAGATAATAATAAGACTTTTCAAATTAAATGTATTTATGTAAATTGTAACAAAAAAAAACGAGGACACGAAGATCTTGTAAGCTACGGTTGCTGATGAAAAGCGTAAAAGCAAGGTATAATACACAGTGGCACTTTTGAGCGCTTGTCGTTCGCTTCGGACAGGGCATATGTTCTCCTACGTTCATGAATCGCCGCTCTTCAGCGACTACGTGAAGAGCCTTTTGGCGCGCTGTTTCTGCAAGGGCGACTTTTTTCCTCACAATGTAATCTGCCATGGTGGAACGCCTCTTACGGTTACTGTAACCACCCACAAGTCCTCTCGCTAATGCCACCCGAAATTCAAAATGCGTTAGGTTTATGCCATTTTGGCTCAGAATAAACGCATTAGTTATGCTAGCGTCCATCAAAAAGTAAAAAATTCGAAGCCACCATTTCTTGCTTCTACGACCCACAGTGTATGTGCTTTTCAGTTGATCGAATCGATCTACCCCTCCCATTCTCCGTGTGTATTCTTTAGTGACGAGGGGACATTTCACGGATATTTTCGAGCCATCTTTCTGGGTTCTTGTAACTGAAGTTTGACCAACTTTTGGGTGGAAGACATTTGACATCAAAAGAACTTCTTTGTTGTCTTGCCACACAACGAAACTAACATTTTGTTTTACCCTCCACTTGAAGTCCCCCTTCTTCAGCTTCAATTTCTTACCCCTCGGACCTTTTATAATCAGCGGCATATCAGCTCTGTGCCTGCGCACCGTACCAGAGGCGTATATACCATTTTGGTATAAATATTCCAATATTTTATAATCACAAAAAAAGTTGTCGAATGTGATATGCACTTTTTTCATTTCTTTAGCTATAAGTTTTTGAGTCGACCTCTTCACCACATTAGCTCCTAGACCTTCTACAGAATTTTCAGTTTTCCCAGTATAAATTTCAAATTCATAAAGGTACCCAGTCCCACTGTCGCATCGACACCAAACCTTGTAGCCACGCTTTACAGGCTTCAGTGGCATGTACTGCTTGAGTGATGAGCGGCCCTTGAATAGTATCATAGATTCGTCGATACTCTGAGAAGAAGAATCTTGTGCATTATTTTGACAAGCTTCGTTTATCATGGTCAGTAATGATCGTATTTTGAATAATTTGTCGTGTTGCTTTGTGTTGTCATTTAGATGAAGGCATTTCTAAATTTTTTTGAATCGTTTCACTGGCATTATTT